>OOFB01024512.1:0-17184 GCA_900323305.1 Trachyrincus murrayi
TACTTTTGTTGGAACTATTGCTTTTTAAGAAAGCATGACTTTGTACAAAATAGCCTCTGCTGTTATTTTATGTTAGCACTGTGGAACCCTGTCAGTAGTCTCTAGAACCCTGTCGTTAGAACCCTGTCAGTAGTCTCTATAATCCTGTCAGTAATCTCTAGAACCCTGTCAGTAGAATCCTATGAGTAGTCTCTAGAACCCTGTCAGTAAACACTGTCAGTAGAACCCTGTCAGTAATCTCTAGAACCCTGTCAGTAGAATCCTGTGAGTAGTCTCTAGAACCCTGTCAGTAGAACACTGTCAGTAGAACCCTGTCAGTAGTCTCTAGAACCCTGTCAGTAGAATCCTGTGAGTAGTCTCTAGAACCCTGTCAGTAGAACACTGTCTGTAGAACCCTGTCCATAGTCTCTACAACCCTGTCGTTAGAACCCTGTCGTTAGAACCCTGAGTAGTCTCTAGAACCCTGTCAGTAGAACCCTGTCAGTAGTCTCTAGAACCATGTCAGTAGTCTCTAGAACCCTGTCAGTAGAACCCTGTCAGTAGAACCCTATCAGTAGTCTCTAGAACCCTGTCAGTAGAACACTAGAAAACAAAGGCCCTGCCCTGAACTCACAGTTCCTTTTAAACAGTTGACGTTTGTGTTTTCCTTTTAAGCCCCGAAAAGAGTTTTGGTGAAGTGGTAATATTTTCCAGAACAATGCTTTTCCCATGAGTTCCATTTCCTTTTGTTAAAAGAAACCAATATGGCTTCCAGGGGGAATGCGCTTTTGTTTTGAGGAGAAAATTGTTAGTGTCCCAAAACGTTTTTATTTAACCATATGGGTTCACACACGAGTCCATTTGTGTATCTTGGTTATATTAGATGCATCAGAATTCAAATGACACTACTAGGTAAATAGTAGGCTACTTCTACTAGGCTTCTCTGTCAGTCTTAACTCCTCATAGGGCCTTTTTAAAGTATCTATATTTGCAATTTATTTGAATACATACTTTGACTACATACACACTTTCAGTGGAGGATATGTTGTACATACCCTCCTCTGAATGTGTGAATGAGTAGATTCATTCATGTCTGTAGTCCTTGTGGTTTTAAATGGACCAGAACAGATCCTTTATGTGCCTTGTAGTGTCATAGACATCATAGCACGTGGTGTAGCAATACATGAAACATGTCCCTCTGCCTTGTGTTAGCTGCATATAAATCTTTATCTATCTGTATTCCCACATAAGTCACAGTGTCTTCATCTTGCACCCGATGGAACGCATCTAAAGAATGTTGGCATTGATTTGCAGGTGGTTGGAAGCCAGATTCTGAAGGAACCTGGGAAACCAGTGAAGGTTGCAGAAAGTGACGTGGATGTAAGTACAAGCTGGGACAACAATGTCTGAACACAGATAAAGCACCTTAACTTTGCAGCATGGTGCCATTTTGGAAATATCCTCCCCTCTTTCACACCCTCATTCACAAAGCGTGTGTCTGAGTAGTATAGAAAGTATGGTTGTGTGAACTGACATCTATCTACCTATCGTAGTAGGAGTGTTTACTACCATTCATGTTGAAAAGTATGGGAGATGTCACTGATAGGTAATGCAGTCTCAGAAAAGTTAACCCATTTATTTCAGAATAGTTTTGTATCTACTTACTGTTACTTTACCATTAAATTTTTTTGAAAACAGCTGTCAGGCATTCTTTTACGGTCACTCCTGTATTTATCTACATTTCATTGGCTAAAACCATTGGACGTTCTTTAATAAATCATCCAATCAAACACAGCCAGGGGAATGTGGCAGTGCTTAAAACAACACAACGAGAGCAAGACATTACATCGAAGTAAAATAAAAAAATCAGCATCGCAGAGATATTTGAGACAAATAAATTACACACTACTTGATAATTCACATTGATTATAGCTGCAAGAGAATTCATTTTGTTTGGGTTCATATAAAACGTGTTTAGCCTTTGACATGACCTCTGACCTGTGTTGTGTTTGAGTGTGAATGAAGGAGGGTGAGCTCTGTGACATGTGGGTTGTGCTCTGTATGATGGCCTCTCTCTCTCACACACACACACACACACACACACACGAATGAAGGGATGAATTAACCACTTATTGTTCAGAAGACATTGAAGCAACGCACACATAGACTTGATTTTGGCTAATCGTGCTGTGTGTGTGTGTGTGTGTGTGCGTGTGCGTGTGTGCAGGTGAAATTGAGTCGATTGTGTGAGCAGGACAAGACATTGAAGGAGTTGGAGAGCAGGATCAGCTCCCTGAAGGATGACAAGGTAAGACATACACACAACACGTACACATCATTATTTCATTTTCATTTATTGGTTTATTTGACGTAGTTTACATCTGCAGTCCCTGCACAGGTCATACATAATTAAATGTATACATGTAAATAAATAAAATGACATCATATCTAACACTTATGGACAGACAGAACCTGCACCACTAAGGGAAAGACGTACAATGGATAAAAGATGTAGAGAAGATATGGACTACAGTATATACAACAGACATAAAACACACAACAAGGGTAGGGACAGTAGGTGATCTTAACTTTGTGGAGAAGGAGCGACATGTGGTGTAGTTACGGATAGGAACTGGTAAATTGTTCCATGCTGTAACTGCTTCAGATTTGAGAAAGTGATCATGTTTTGCTAGAATGTTGCAGTGGTGATAACTATAGGATTTCTTGTCTATTGTCTTTGTATTTATTGTTTATACAGGGATTTTATTGGCTGGAGTGTAGATGAGTTGGCCTGTCCCCAGCTTGCAATATGTGATGTGTGAATCATGGAGTTCATAAACATTGTGGCAGCATTGTTGGACGTACAATTTCTCGAAAAGGGGTTTAATTTTGCAGTGCATACCAGTTTTTTAATATGAGATTTGAATGAGTTTTAAGTCTAGCAATATTCCAAGGTATTTAAACAGCTGAACACTCTTGAACTTTTTACCTGATACGATAATGTCTGGATCAAGTGATCAGGTAAGGAGCAGGTAGGGGTTAGACAGTGAATAAACATACAGGTCATTATTAATAATAATAATAATAATAATAATAATAAGCTTTATTTATATTGCACCTTTCATATCATGAAATGCATCTCAAAGTGCTTTACAAGAGAAAGAATAGAAATCAATAGCACAGGTATAAGAATAAGAAATATAAAATAGTATAAGAAAGTATAAGAAATATAAAATAAATATGAGATAATAACAATGGTGTTAAAATAAAAAAGGTGGAATTAATTGAAAGCAAGATCATAAAAATTGGTTTTGAGCAGTTTCTTGAAACTATCAACAGAGGTTGCTTGTCCAATTTGTAATGGGAGTTTGTTTCAAACCTTTGGTGCATAAGAGCAGAAAGCTGCTTCACCATACTTTTTGTATTGTATTCATTTTTGGCGACCTAAGGGAACGCTTTGGAACATGCTTAGATAAGCAATCACAAAGGTATGAAAGTGCTAAACCATTTAGGGCCTTATAAACAAGTAAAATAATTGTGTTCTCTTTTCCTGGTTTTTGTTAAAATTCTGGCTGCTGCATTTTGTACAAGTTGCAGCCTGTCAATAGTTTTTTCAGGTAATCCAGTAAAGTGTGCATTGCAGTAATCTAGGCGAGAGAAAACAAAGGCATGGGTCAACTTTTTGGCATCTTCCAGTGAGAGGTAGGGTTTAACTCTTGGAATATTTCTTAAATGAAAAAAGCAATCTTTCTAACATTGTTGATTTAAAGTCCAACTCAGAGTCAAGTAACACAGAGTAACACAGTCAGAGTAACACTCTGGTTCTTTACTTCATGCTTATTCAGTAGAGTCAGACTTCCAAGGTTGCTTCATATCTTATCTCTCTGTGCATCTGTACCAATTGTAAGCATTTCTGTTTTATCTTCATTTAGTTTGAGGACATTTTTACTCATACACTGTACAATGCCTGATACACAATTTATCAAGGGATTTAGGGCATCAGTATTATCTGGCGCTACAGATAAATATAACTGAATGTCATCAGCATAACAATGAAAATTCACTCCATAATTACATATCATTTTCCAAGCAGCAGCATATACAGACAAAACAGTAAAGGACCAAGAATAGACCCTGTGGAATTCCAGGAAAAAGTGTCATGCTTGTCTGAACATGGTCACAGAGACTAGCAAAATATTTTCTGCCAGTAAGGTAAGTATTAAACAGGCTGTCCCTGAGCAATCCAATTTTCAAATCGGTTTAAGAGTATCACATGATCAAAATTTTCATGAAAGCTTATAGTCATGTAAGAACTCATCCAACTGTTTAAACACTTTTTTTTCCAATATATTACTCAGAAAAGGCAAATAGTTTGGAAATAAAATAATAAAATAAAAATTGCTCAAAACAGAAGAATCAAGACTATGCTTCTTGAGTAGGGGCTTGACTACAGCTGTTTCTAGAAAGATGCCTGTTTCTAGAGAGCAATTCACAATGTCCAGTACAGCACCAATAAAACTATGTAAGCCCTCCTTAAAGGAACGTTCCAACGATTTTCAATATTTTAATGGTATCCAAGTTGCCTAACAAAAGATTACAAGTGAAAAAACAGCTTTGAAATGCATTCTGGGGTTCAAATACGGCTATTTTCATTCTCCGGAATGTCCCATCAAATGGCTTTTCATGGGACTTCCGGTTTTTCAAAAAACTACAAGCGCTTTCTCTCTATCACCCTAGCCAATCAGCTTGGAGTTTGGCTCCGTGAGTTTCAGTTGCCGTGATGTTTTTAGCCTGAAGAGCTACACGACATTTTACAATGGCTGCCAGCAATGAATACCAGTCTACAGATCAAATGATGACTAACTTCAGCAAAGTCTTACCGAGTGGAAGGAATGACGGAATACACAGAAGAAGAAATCTTACAGCGGAGACGGCAGCAGGCAAATGTGCAACATTGTGTTCAGAGTCTCTCATTCAAGTAATACAGTATCAAGGCATGGACGTTTGACAAATAGTTTTACGGCTACGTGTATACATGCAGTATTACCATTACTATACCACTAATTGTTAGAGTTTACTCGTGCACTTTCAGCGTCTCATTCAATGAATAAAGTAGCAATGCCTGTATAGCCTACATGCAGCACGGAAGTTTGCAAATCTGTTTATGGCGATGTTTATTCATGCAGTATTGCCGTTACTAAACTGACTCATTGTCAGAGTTTACTCATGTAGTATTAGCGAAACCGAACCACAGCAGGCTCACGAAGATTACGGCTTGGCATTTATACCGTAGGATTATGTCTGCGGCAGCTACAGAAGACAGTACATACCAGTCCATGATACGATACAAACCCGCCGGCTGATGTGGAAGCGGCACCTGGCACAATCTCCATTATCAACTGTTACAGACCATGGATATATTATAGTAACGCGGACAGGATTGAAGGTCAGCAAATGTGTTTTAAAGCATCAAAAGAGTCAACACCATGTTGGACTTTCTTTTCTCTGGAGGCTTTCTTTATGATTCTTTATGTAACATTCTTTATATAAAAATATACATGTGGTGATATGGCAGGCAACTAACTATGGCAAATAAAATTGTGTGTTGATACAAAGCTTGTAGTTTTATATTCATTACTTTATTATTATTGCAATGCTGTTTCAAAATTGTCATGTGACTAAAATTGTCATTGACATAGTGGCATCAAACAGTGTCCACCCAGATGTATGATGACTAGATTAGTCTACCAGCCTACCCAGTGGACTGTACCAACTGGTAGGCTTATCTATCCATCATACATCTGGGTTGACACTCACACTGTGTGATGTCACTATCTCAATGACAATTTTCGTCACATGACAATTTAAAAACGGCTTTTAATAGCTAATCACACTCACACCTGGTGATAAAATAGGAACCCTTTAAAGAAAGTAGTGGGAATTGAATCCAGGGAGGAAGTGGATGACTTAAAAAATAAATCCAAAATAAATGCAAAATAATCCCCTTCACTAATTTTACAAAAATAATTCAGATTTCCCCGAGAGCCACTAACGTTCAGATGTTTTTGATTGTCAACAGTATTCGCAATACTCGCTCGGATATTAACGATCTTATTATCAAAAAATTATGCAAACTCCTCGCATTTTCACTGGGAGGCATATTTGTTCACAAAGCTGGGAAATATTTAAAAGGCGATCGATGGTACAAAATAGGATTCCAGGGTTGTTCGTGGCTTGTTAGTTTGTTTTCTCTCCACATTCGCTCGGCTCTACGGCACTCCCTCTTGAGCAGATGCATTCGCTCATTTTTCCTGTGATTTCTTTTTAGTTTTCACAGGTGCCACTATGTCGAGAGCTGATCTTAATTTAGAGTTGAAGTGATTTACTTTTTCATGTATCGATGATATGATATTAGAGAGAGGTAGACTACGCATGGGATAAGAGAACTTCCAGGGAAACAGTGTACTTTAAAATCATTAAAAAGTTTGTGGTCAGTCGTGGTGTCCAGATCTCACACAATGGAGTCTCTGATGACGACAACATAATCCATCTTGTCCGATGTTGACAGCCGTGAGAGTGACAAAGATGCAGGGGAGCTGAGAACTTCAAATCAGTTTGTGGTGGTAAAATCCGGGGCTGGTGGTGGAGGGGATCTCGGGCGGCCTTTACTGCCTCTACTGGCTTACCCAAACTCCGTCCGTGGGTGCAGGGGTGAAAAACGCTGCACCTGGCCTGAGGCGCGGAAGGGCTGGCAGGCACAGGTGATCATTTTGCGGCGTAGATGTAGTCAGTTTCAGTGTCCCCCTCACCACTGCTCTCCATGATGCAGATTAGCCACTAGCCGACAGCTAGGTTAGTGGAGACCCAGGCTAGCCAACACGGTACAACTGTATCAAAGTAAAAGTATAACAAACTTCCATTCGTGGCTGTTCATAAAGGAAAGTCCTTAAAACACAATGAAAATAAAAAAACATACGAAGGATGAACATGGACACATTTCTCATGGGCAGTAAAAACGGGCTAAACTAAACTGTAACTCCAATCTGGGGTTTAACAGTGAATAAACGTACAGCTCATTAAGGCGCAGGTAGGGGTTGGACAGTACAGAGACAGGTCATTGAGGAGCAGGTAGGGGATAGACAGTGAATACAGAGACAGGTCATTAAGGAGCAGGTAGGGGTTGGACCGTACAGAGACAGGTCATTAAGGAGCAGGTAGGGGATAGACAGTACAGAGACAGGTCATTAAGGAGCAGATAAGGGTTAGGCAGTGAATACAGAGATAGCAAAGGTCATTAAGGGGCAGGTAGGGGTTGGACCGTACAGAGACAGGTCATTAAGGAGCAGGTAGGGGATAGACAGTACAGAGACAGGTCATTAAGGAGCAGATAAGGGTTAGGCAGTGAATACAGAGATAGCAAAGATTTTCCATGGAGGGGAAGATAACGCACGGACCGCTAAACAGCCTAGCGAAATGTGTCAGCTGTTCTGGTCTGCTTAGGGGGGCGTTGTCTCCGCGTTCTTGTGGAGCACTCACAGGAGAGATGTGTTTTTGGGTGTTTGTTTGCACTAGTTTCAATTTGAGCTGGTTAATGGTGAGGTGTGTTTTCGTTTTTTTACGACTACACTGTCTGTATTGTAATTTGCTTTTATTTATCCATAAACGTTAGTTATCATCATTCTCTGATGCTACACGGATCCCACCCCAAAATTTGGGCAAGCTTCAAACAAAGTACATTTTCAAAAAAAATACTAATCTCACAAATTAGGATGGAATTGCTCTATACGCTGTGGACATACCAATAATTGGGCTTGATTACATCGCAGATACTGTTAAATATATAGGTTATAAGCAAAATGTCTCTGTGAGGAATTTCCCCCCCCCCCCACCGTTAGGAAAGTGATCGAGGAAGGAGAGAGCGCTGGCGGTTTATTGTCTTTATTGTCCTTTCGCAAACACCAACACCAAGTGCCAAAAACCCACAACCGCACATATAAAACATTAACACTGTCCAATAACAATTGTTCAGAAGCTCATCGGTTCAATAATTCCCACGGAATTGGAGTGCACGCCGGCATCTCCTCCATGTGGAAGTCCAGGATCCAGTCTCACTGCGGGAGAGAGCAAAAACACATGACTATATAGCCAACCTCATTATGCTCATTACCCACAGTCAATCCTGTGAATCAGCCGCCCGCTCCCCTTGTTTGCAGCCCGATACCAAGCCACGCCCCTTTCCCTCCACAATCTCCATCCTTTTGAATATTTCCCATTGACTCAAAGGCTTTGGATCTTTGCTGTAGTCTGCTTGTTTTTTTTGCGGTCTCCCCCCACATGTTTATCTCTAAGCTGGAGTATCTTCCCCTCCCTGGAATATCTTTGGAGACCGGTCATTAAGGAGCAGGTAGGGGTTAGACATCTTGCTCAAGAATACCCTAGCCACTAGAAAATCCTTAGAAACTGTATCAAAATGTTGCCCAGAAAGACTTTAGTTCACTAATGGGGAATATCATATCCAAGTATTGTGAAGTCTATATATGTATTGCTAAATATTATATTTACCTTCAGTAGTTACCAGGATATTATCTGTGTCTGGTGTGTCACTGTGTTTACATGACTTGGTGACACCCTCCACAGGACCAGTTGGAGCGTGTGCTGGACATGTCCCGCCAGCAGATGGAGCAGTACCAGGAGCAGCCCGCCCACGCCCACAAGATCGCCTACCAGCAGCGCCTGCTCCAGGAGGACCTGGTCACCATCAGGGCCCACATCTCACGCGTCTCCACGGTAATGCCTCCTCCCTATGGCTGGCGGGGGGAGTAGAGAGAGAATCCAGACCTGTCGATATGCATGTCTGGATCCTTTGAGTGTGTGTGTGATTTATGTTGACATCTCATTGACATTTCATGTGTGTGTGTGTGTGTGTGTGTGTGTGTGTGTGTGTGTATACGCGCGTTATGTAATGCAGGAGATGTCTGGAGCCTGGAAGGAGTACATCAGTCTGGAGAGTTCAGTGGAGCAGCTGAGGACGGCGCTGCAGGCGCACATGAACCACAGCACCACCCCACAGGTAGGAGTCAGTACTGCACCCACAAAACTAGTTGATTCCTTCAACTAACCTTGTCCCCCTTTACTGTCCCACCAGAGACAACCTCGGGAAAGACAGTGTTTTGAAATTGACACAAAGCTTAACATTTTTTGCCAATATGATTAAAGCTTCAAAGATTTTACACTTCCTTAAACCCTTTTTTATCCTGTATATAATATATAATATATTATTATATTTGTGCATGATGCAGAACAATGTTGTGTACTCACAATAGAACACATACAACAGGATAGTCTCGTGGTGTTTGAAAGGGGAAAGGTTCTGGGTTCGGATCCCAATGTCAGCAGTCTACCTCTGGGCATCCCTGAGCAAGAGGCCTTTCCCTTACCTGCTCATTAAAGACATTTCTCAGAAAATCGAATACAAATATGTATTAAGTTGCTTTATATGAAAGCGTCTGCTAAATGACGAAATGGTATAATCGTAAATAGTAGAAGGCAGAGTCCGGATTTTGTTTTGCTCACACACGTAGCCTAATAAATGTTGCCATTAATTTGGCTTAATCTGTATAAAAATGTCTAGTGAAAACGTTGGTAGAAGGCAGTGGGGCCCAGACATCCATACATAGGTGTCATGTATGGATATACTATAGTATGTTGTATGTTTCCTGCAGCAGGAGAAGACGGAGCTGAAGCGCGAACTGTGGAGGATCGAGGACGTGATGGCCGGACTGAGCGCCAGTAAAGCCAACTACAAGATCACCATTGACTCTGTCCAGAACCCAGGTAGGAACCCCCAGCAGAACCCCAAACCATCTCCACCGGGGGGATACTGGAGATGAAGAAGGATTTAGATCATGTGGATTGTAAGCATTAATGTTGTGTGTTGTGTGATTTAGAATGTTAACCAAAGTTCTAGATATAGAAATTATAGAATAGAAAAT
Organism: Trachyrincus murrayi; assembly: GCA_900323305.1. Lineage (NCBI taxonomy): Eukaryota > Metazoa > Chordata > Actinopteri > Gadiformes > Macrouridae > Trachyrincus > Trachyrincus murrayi. The sequence continues at coordinate 9,972 of OOFB01024512.1, forward strand.
GCTCACAGTATTAAACCAAGATATATCCATTGAGTTGAAACATTGACTAAATAATCGAATAATCGATCCGTGTGCCGAATTTAAGTTTCCATTGCACGCTAATCATCGCCAAATGAGGTAACACAATTTGAGCCTATGAGATTGAGCCTATGGCCCACTGATGAAAGCCCTTGCATTTGCAGTATTATGAATGTTACCAATTGGCTGTAGGCGGTGACATTCCCAGGAAAAAAATCACAAGCGGTGCACAGTTAGTGACGCGTTTTCCATCACCCAGCAGTGGTTGTTCTGCCAGAGAGGGTAGGCGGAGCTAACGCAACAGACTCACTCTTCAACTCACTTGTGTGTGAAGTGGTTTACTCTTTTTCCCGGTCTCTGCTAGTGTTGCCAGTAAACCAACTGACTGATGTCATATAGGCGACACTGTTTGGATCTCTGGGAAGTGAGGTCCAAAAGCACACCTGCAATTACCACTTATAGCCATAGGTGCCGCCAAAGAGAACAAAGCGGAAATCTTGGAGATTGCCACTTTAATGATATAAAAACCTAACAGATAAGGATCGTACCTATTAAACCCCTTCCTGTGTGTCGGTTCTCCAGAGAGGAAGCTGGTTTCCTCCATCTCTGAAGGAGTGGTGATCCAGCCTCCGTCCCGTGCCTCCACCCCCGGCTCCCTCTCCCTCCCCCACGGCACCACGGCACACTGGGTCAGTATCTCCCCCCCCCCCCTCCAAATTTAAAATATACAAGATGCTCAGTGTGGAAAACTGCAATACCTCGACTCCCAGCCAAAAGCTTCTGAGTTTGAACCACACCACCTAGAACCACCGACCTGCTTCTTAATGTTTCTGTATTGACTGTAAGTCGCTTTGGATAAAAGCATCTGCTAAATGAGGAAATATCAAATATTAAAGAAGTGACATCTTCTAAATGAGTATAAAAGTCTTCTTGTTGCCGACGTTACCGCATAGGCAGAGGACAGCGCCCCGCCCCGGCCTCCCTTGCCCCGTCTCTACGATTACGAGGACACGCCCCCCGCTGTGCCCCCGCTGCCTCGGGAGGCGCCGTCGGTGGTCCGCCACACGTCCGTCCGCGGGCTGAAGAGGCAGTCGGACGAGAGGAAGCGGGACCGGGAGAGCGGGCAGTATGCCGCCAATGGAGACTGTAAGGTAATCTGGCTGGGGGCGGGTCACCTGGAAGTCGTCTGGGGTCACCTAGAGGTCATCTGGAGTCACTAGGCACTCTGGGGAAATTAAATATCTTGGTGTGAACAATGTATAGGCTACATTCTTACGTTTGAATCTGTGACTTTTATTTCCCCAAATTGAAGATCAATAATACTAAATATCTTTTTTAGTATTACTCAAAGACACTTTACATAGATAAAAGTAAAAAGAATATGATGAAAGTCATTGTTATATTTCTGAAAGTTGTTATTGTTATGAAAAACAGTTGAAATGCATGCCAGCTGAAACTGATGCTGATGATCTATTTGCATCAGTCCCAGTCAAAAGTAGGTCATCTGTTTTATTGCATTTGTTCCGTTACAGATACATTCAACAACTTCAATAAAACATGTCCTCGCATGGATTTTTATAGTAATATTGCATTTTTTAAAGTAGTATGATAATTAAAGTAAAAGCCCTGAGGAATGTTGAATGTTGCTCACATATTGAGGCTCTCAGGATGAGGCTCTCAGGCTGAGGCTCTCAGGATGAGGCTCTCAGGCTGAGGTTTTGCTGCTTTGCTGGTTGGTTGGCTGGTTGGTTGGTTGCAGGTTGAATTGCGGTCGTACTTGAGTGAACCAGAGCTCCCTGTGATGGGACGCAGTAGCATTGGCTTGGTCCTGGACAACCCCTCCTTCTCAGACAAAGGTGCCAGAAGTCATACACGACTACATACGGAGTATAAAAACAAAACCATTTCCTATGTATAATATTCAACAGGTACATTTACTAATTTGATTCGATTTGATTTGATTGATAAGTAAAAATAAAAAGAATCACTAAAGCTACTTTCCATCGATAGTTAATCAACACAATTTAAATTCATGAAATTGTATCTCATTCTGGTCTTTTGTGGTTTATTGATTTAAAAAACGGTTCTGGGGTGCGATCCTGTTTCAGGTCTGTTCTCGTCTGGACTGAACCAATCCAACTCCATCTCCTCTTATGTCACTCTGAGGAGAGGATCTGGAGGAAGCCAGGCAGCCAGGGTGAGTCAGTGCTTTGGGCCAAAGGCTATGTACACACTAGGTTGGCTAAATGTAAAACACCCTTTTCATGTCAAACGCTCATACTCACATTTTCAGCAGATCACACTGCAATCACACAGTCAGCATTTTCAACCCCCCCCGCCCCCCCCCTTCCCGCCCCACCAGGAGAGACCCAAGAGTGCCTTGGATCACCTGTGTGCACCGTTGCACGGTGTCCACACCCCCCCCTGCCAGATGCGGGGCCGCATGAGCGCCGAAGAGCAGCTGGAGCGCATGAAGCGCCACCAGAGGGCACTGGTGCGTGACCGCAAGAGGAACCTTAGCCAGGGGGAGCGGCCGTACACAGGCCTCCCCTCGTCTTCCGCTGGCCCCGCCCAGCGCTGCTCGTCCACCTCCAGGCTGCCCTTGGCCAACGCCCCGGAACAGCCCACTTCCGTACGTTACCCCCACACCACGCATGGCACCAGCAGGCACGGGGACCGCCACAACCACCACCACTGCCGCCGCCGCTACGCCACGCTCCAACCTTCAACCACATAACAAACTTAACAGGGATGCTAACATACTAACCGATCTGTTTCCTACTCCGTAAGCCGCTAACAAGCTAGGTTGCAGGACTAGAACGTGTTTGGCTACTAGCGTGCTTGGCTAATCGTGTGTGCTGGGCTTGCTGGGAACATTGAGGGCCAACATGCGCACAGATGAAACTCTGAATAGAGAAATGAAAAATTAATTACTTTGTGATTTTGAAGCCATTTCAAAATCGATATATATATATATCGTATATTTTGTAATAGCTTGTAATGGCTAATCAACTGGTGGTAAAATAAGGGCCCCTTAATAAAAGGTTCTGGGGTCTCAAGTGGCCCTTCTTAGCACTCCTCCCCCCCCCCCCCAGTAGGACTCCACTGACACAACACTGAATGTAGGTCCATTCACCTCAAGTAGGGGACAAATAAAACATCCCCTTTTGTTTTTAATACCAAATAATAGACAACAACTGCCCATGTATGCGCCTATATTTATTTACTGAGGGATATTTTCAGTATACAGTTGTACAGTTCTATTTTTTAGAGATCTAGAGTATAGATCATATAAAGGTGGGGGTTGTTGTTGATGATGATAATGATGATACTGATGATAATGATGACAATGATGATGATGTGTTCAGGGGAAAGAACAATAAGACGAAAGAGGGTTTAAATCATCTCAGCTCTCTGCTTTCTTTTCTCCTGAAGCCAAGTGCCTTGTTCTGCTAATGTTACCTAACCCTCTCTGCCCGTGTCTTGAACTCACTCCTTCTCTTTGGAATCACTCTTCTTCTTCGCAGTGTATTTCACCTCATTCAAATCCAACTCAATGTCTTGAATGCTAATCCAAGGTTGCTTCTGAAGGATTAAGTGTTGATCACTTGCTTACCCACCAGGGTATGGTGATTTGTTTTTCAATGCATCTATATGATGTGAACAAATGTGGAGAAGGAAAAATCTATACATTATAATGCCAAACTGTTCCTATGAGGCAGGGGTGTAGCAGTACCTACGCCCCGCCCACTACCTTTCCTTCACATCTGATTGGCACCCTGATTAGTGCCCTCTTTCATTGGTTCCGGCCACCAGCTCAGATTTCCTTTCGAATCTCACAATGCAATTTACAGCACATAGACCAGAAAAACTGACAACCCATTGCCACAATTACTGATATGTCACACACCACTGTAGAGGTAAAGTGGCCCTATGTGACGCAATAGAGTTTATGGTCATTCTAGTCTTGCGTAGTGTAAAACTTCTAATGGGATACTTTGACACTGTATGCTTTTAGCTATAGGCTACTATGGCTAGGTGGTGTCACTCGATGAAGATGCCTAACAATGCTAATAAGCTATTTCAGGAACACAGAAGAAAAAAGCAAATAATAGTAATAGTATATACAATTAGTAGTTTGTTAATAAATCACATTTACATTTTACATGAAATTATTTTATTTACCTAAAGCATACTAGTGAGCAATATATATTTTTCATGAAATCTCACTTCTCATCAAATTGTTGGCCATTTTTCAATACATTCTAGTATTTTCTAGACAAACTCAGAGCCAGAGTTGCTTTTTTAAATTTACTATTTTATCTTCCATAATAACATCAACATTAAAACATGTTTTTTTACACTTACACTATTTCTTAACTTGCCTGCACCCACATATGATCACATCCATTTATTTTGTTAAAAACAAGATGTCTGTACTTTTTTTTTGTAACTTTTGTATTTGGCTGTGGTTGGTAACTCCAACCAGCTTCACCTAAAGAGAGAATGTGCTCATCATGAAGTCCTTTAGTGTGGCCTGAGAATTCTTTAACATGGAGGATAGTGTTAACAAACCAGGCTGAAATGCAATGTTTAAAACTAGAATATGCGTATCATATTTGAGTGGTAGTAGAGTAGGAGAGTAGGACATGTATAGCGTAGTGTGGCATATTTGCACCAAAAAGTATGGATGATTATGATCAGTTTGATTTGTGAAATCAAAAAATATTGAATATGAAATATTGGTGCACATGTCCGCCTCCATTATGACTTTCTTATTATGACACCTTCCTTGTTAATCCTGTTAATCTAGTTGGAAACTGGGAATTTCTTTGAACTTAATATAATTAACAGACTATATCTGGTTAAGTGAGAGAAGTAGATAGCCACTGTGCTAGTGAGTGTTGCAGCAGTAGAGAACCTGAGGAGAGTAAACTGCTAATTATCTTCAAACTGTGTAATTGTGATGCAACACACTACTCTTTTTTAGCACTGTTTTAATTTCCCAACATGTAGACATTTGCACTGGACAATAAAAAGCGTTTATTGCTTCAGAAAATGTTCTCTCTCTGTGTTTTACAAATTCTGAGGAAGGGGTTTGGTCAACACTTTGGGGATGCCTGGCTGTCTCTCCTCTTCTTTATTCCTCCTCTCATTCTCTCCTTTTCCTCTCCTCAACTCCTAATTCTCTGCTCTCCTTAGCATCTCCTCTTCTCTTCCTCCTTCTTCCCTTCTCCTCTCTTCCTCCTCCTTCCCTTCTCCTCTCCTCATCTTCCTCTTCTTCTCCTCTCTTCCTTCCCTCCTCCTCTTCCTCTCCTCTTCCTCCTCCTTCTCTCCTCTTGTTTAATCTGTGAGCTTGACCAGGCATAGGGGGCTGCTGTCTCTTCTAAAGCATGGCAATAAATGCCACTTTTCTTCAGCGATGCAAGGGGAAGGACTGCATGCATGGCTTTGATGCTCCCGGGGGAATCTTTCCAAGCACACTTGCACATGCACACATGCATGCATATCAAATACCCAGCAGTGGAAATGGTGTGGAAGGTGTGAAATAAAATGGTCTCATCATCCTGTAGTGAACTATTCAGCTTGCTGTATCGCCCCTTGGCTTAACTGTAATCAACTCTTCATTATTGTATAATCGGCAGTCGTAATATTTCCTTTTTTTGCTGTAGATTCTGTGTAGCCGTTTGTGCCACTGGAGAGAGGGTCATTTGCATTTGCTGTCCTCAAGATAAAAAAGAGCCAGTTCCACTCCCTGATTATCCCTGGCCCCCAGCCAACTATCCAATAACGTGGCCCTCGGTAGTTCATTAGCATTAGTTAGAATTCATTTAATTGCTAAGAAATAAAATATGGGCCTTTCAAGTGTGGACCCTCTCTCCACACAATGTCCTGGTCTTGGTCTCTCCATACTGGCACTACTGGCAGCCCCACACAGCTGGGTTTCAGAGCTTGTCTAGTCATTTGGTTCAGTGAGCTTGCAGGATGATAATTAATTTGAGTTGCATCATCTTGTATTTTCCAATGTGAACGTTTGAAGAGTCCTCCATGGAAGCACATGTCTCAGTCAGGGGGTCAGCGGTGTGACCCGGGCCCCTGGCCCCCCCGGACCACCCCCTCCATCCAGGTGTTTGACCCCCGAGAGGAGCGGCTGGCGGCTGAGGGCCAGAGCGACGAGGGGCGGGGCCAGGTGATGGAGAAGGGCAGGAGTCAATCGGATGGCTGGATGATGCCGTACTGTGCCATGTCTGTGAGAGAGACGGACCTGGAATCTCTGGACTACGACCTGGACCTCAGTCGAGAGGTAGCCAGGGGTCTGAACTGAAGCTTTAGTGTTTTTTGGAGCTGGTGGCTTGAGTTTAGTGGGCTGGCCCTTTAACTGCCACAACTATGAGATTAAGCTACATCTCTGATGATTTATTTATTTGTTTCGGCATAATATTTTGGGACATTACCCGTCAAAGCTAGATAAAGGTGTCCCTTTTTTCATTTAAATGTCCTAGACCCCAGTATGGACCATTTTATGGTGACTTCCCTTAGGTTAATGTATTCTGTGGTGTGCTGGCAATGGACCAAACCTAATGACCTGAGCTGTACCTGTGTTTAACGTCCTCTGGCACCCCCTGGGGGAAAAGGGTCCATAATGCATGTCTGTATATGATCGTAGGTAATGGATGGATATACCCATCTTTGACCATTCAGATCCAGTAGATACATCTCTGTGTAATAAATAGAGTCTGATTGTTTCCCCGTTCCCTTGCAGCTCTCCAAACCACAGAAGGTCCCCATCCCAGAGCGATACGTGGAGTCTGACCCAGAGGAGCCTCAGAGTCCAGAGGAGCTGGAGCAGCGCTCCCACCGGGCCCAGCGGATCAAAACCCTCCTGGCCAAGTCCAGGTCAGACCCCAGACCATTAATCCAAGATGGGAAATTAGGGTGTCAGTAGAAGCAGAAAGTACAGGACAGGAAAAAATACAATATAATAAAAAAAAAGATTGACACGCCCACGTGTGATGTCACCATAGGCTTTTTTTGTAATGGCTTGTAATGGCTAATCAACATCACACCTGGTGGTAAAATAGGACCTTAATAAAAGGTTCTGGGGTCTCAAGTGGCCCCTCTTAGCAGTGCCCCCCCCCCCCCCCCCCCCCCCCCCCCCCCCCACACCCACCCCCACCCCCACACCCCCCCGCGC
>OOFB01024513.1:29345-42954 GCA_900323305.1 Trachyrincus murrayi
CTCTTTGTCTTTGCCCTTTGCCTTATCTTTTCTGACTGGTGTTGGCGGTACGTAAGTGCCTGTAAAATCCTCTTTAGCTTTCTCTCGCCCACCCTGGCCTTGTAACTGCCTCTCCTCTGCCAGATTAGGCTTCTGCTGCCTTTCCTCAGCCAGAGTAGGCTTCTGCTGCCTTTCCTCAGCCAGAGTAGGCTTCTGCTGCCTTTCCTCCGCCAGAGTAGGCTTCTGCTGCCTTTCCTGCCTCTCCTCTGCCAGAGTAGGCTTCTGCTGCCTCTCCTCTGCCAGAGTAGGCTTCTGCTGCCTCTCCTCAGCCAGAGTAGGCTTCTGCTGCCTCTCCTGCCTCTCCTCTGCCAGAGTAGGCTTCTGCTGCCTCTCCTGCCTTTCCTCCGCCAGAGTAGGCTTCTGCTGCCTCTCCTCTGCCAGAGTAGGCTTCTGCTGCCTCTCCTCTGCCAGAGTAGGCTTCTGCTGCCTCTCCTCTGCCACATCATTCTCTTTTCTGATGTGCTGTAGTGTCCCGAAGGGGGCACCAGCCTGTGTTCCCTCTTCTACCCCCTTATGTAATGTCTGAGAGGCTGCAGTGGCATCGGCTCCCCCCATCCCCTCCTCGTCGTCCTCCTTCTTCTTGGGCTTGACCTCCATTCGGCTCTGGGCAAGCACACCTTCATCCCTCTCCTTCTTAATGAAGTCTAGACTGTGTGTGGACGAGCAGTCGTCTGCCGGCGGTTTCCTCTCCGTCTCCACCTCTTCCTCCTTGTAAACTGCCGCGTGTCCTTGCGAAGATGGGTCCCTCCATTCCTCTCTTCTTCTGTCCCCTAACTCTGGTATCTTCGAACGAGCGTTGCAGTCCTTTATCCTGTCCCTCTCCTCCTCGTCGTCGTCGTCATCATCATCATCATCATCTTCGTCTTCCTCTTTGAGCCGAAGTGGCGTCCGCGTCGGCGTATGAGTCTCATCGTCGTCAGCCTTCTCCTCCTCGTGATGATACTGCCTGAGGCGGATGTGCCAGGCCAGGCTGCAGACGGCGGAGACCGTTTTGAACTGATGGACCACTCCCCTGGGGATGAAGTAGATGTCGTCGTGGTACAGCTGGACGCGAGCATAGCGGATTCCCTCTCTCCTCAGCTGGTTCAGCTTGGCGTCGTCGATCCACTGCACACACTGGAGGGCGAAGAGAGTAGCACAGCAAATATATTTCACCACATCATGGGCTACAAACAACGCCGGGCAATAACCGGTGTGAGGAGGGGGGAACTCCAGGAAAATCAGGTGCACATGGGCACCTTGAATATGACACTACCATGTTGAACTGTCTGGAGAGCTGTGTGGCCTACCTGTGACAGCGGCGGTTCGTGGAGGTCAAGTTGTAGCCTCATGACCACGTCAGGGAAATCGCCGGCATGGAAACACACCACGTCTTTGGTGATCCGGGCCGGCCCATCACTGCTGTATGAAACAACAATCGGTCAGACTTAATGGTCCCTGTCACCAAAATCCACATAAACTCAGGTATTCACTTTGAGTAAGGCATCGATCGGACACTCACCCCTCTCCACAGCGGACAGCCTTTAAGACACCCACAGCGGCTGTGGTCTGTCTTTCGAAGCCCTGGCCGATGTGGTCGGCATGGGCTCGGGTCCGGTCCTCAAACAGCATCTCCCTGGGCTCGCTGGCCCGCGGCAGGTACTGCAGGTTCTTTATCTCATTGGTGGATCTGCTACACAGTGGAAAGCAGTGTTCAATAATGTACAAGAAGATCATAGGATGAGATAACTTAATATTTATCCGATTAGTCCTACGGGCCAGCGGGTTTAAGGTAAGCACAAATCTAATACCTATATTCACAAATGATTCCAGTAAAAAGACCGGTTTGACAGGTTGTTAAATCATTAACCTTTTCCTTTTGAAGGGGGACTTTGGCATGTCGGCCATTGGGATCATTTGTTCTCCGGGTCGGACCCACATGATGGGCCCGTCATCGCTCTCTGTGGGGCTCTGAAGACGGAGGCTGGAGAAGGTGCCCCAGGGCAGTGTCCTCTGCAGCAACAACCAGCACACGCAACAGTTTATATACATAGTACCACACATTCACACACATCTGATGACTAAAAGAGAAACACTAGACATGTCTGATGCACTACCCATATCATTTACAGAGTACAATAGAGATGCCTTTGTGTAGTTTTGAGTACAATAATATAGTATAGTAATAGTAATAGTTCAAAGTAGAAATTAAACCATCTTCCCTTATAAGTGATTGTGCAAATTCGTCATACAAAAGTTGTCAAAGATAAACGGCTGTTTTTTTATTTTTATATCTGACATTCGTTCTTGGATGTCTGCATCTGGAATGCTGACCACCAGCGGCCTATTTCAGCATGACATTGTGCCAACAGCTGCTACCAGTATTGGCGAATCCCTACTTAGCTCAGGACGTTAAAAAGCACAAACCTCCAGGAAGGGGGAGTCCGCTAGCATGCTGATGAATTCTGGGAAGTAATCCCCAACTTCCTCATCCACAGCCCCCACGAGGCTGATCTGGCGCATGGCCCCTGCACGGTACGTTCCCTGGGAATATGTTCGCTTCACCTGCACCACGAGACGACAAGACAGCTGAAGTAGGGCTGACACAGCGACCCACTCTAAAGCATGTATTTCACTGCCCTAAACATGCACTTCATCATTTCTTTTAACTCTACTAGTGGCCACACCGGTACTGCACATTGTCCGCATATTCACCTTTTCCTTCATGTTTGTTTTTTATATGTTCAATGTAGCATAAATGTAATTAAATGGGTGTGTGAATGCAAGTCCTGGCTTTTTACCACTGTTCCCATCCCCAAGTATTCGCCTATCACAATAATCCGAACATTCCCTGACGACATGGAACATTTTTACATCACTACCAAGAACTTTTCATCATGGGTTCCGGAAAGCACAGTTGTGACCATAAGCCTTAACCCAGGACATACTGTTGAATGCTTAACAATTCTTTGTTAAATGTTAAGACACCAGCCCAGCCCATGTACAAGAGGCAATGTTTATTTCTTAACATGACACATTTCCATGTAGGGATCAAGAAGCCAGGTGTATTGATTCAACAGTCAGAATTTGATTTGAATTTGGTGGGAGTATTTGGAGGACGTCCCAATGATTTGTATTAGCGTTTCAAATGTTGTGCACATCTGCACGGACTTTGTGTCAAACACAAAACAGTCTTGTTTTAGAGGAAATGAGTCAACAAGGTAAAGAAAAATGTATTTATGTTTGGTGTCTTTTTTAACCATGGGATGAAAGTCTGGAACAGTGTAAACAGGGCTGGATGCATAAAGAGTGTTGGTGACAATTGTGATATTGATGTTGACAACCAGGCCTCTTATTGTTCCCAAGTTAAAATGAAGTCCTCAGGAAATGAGTGCTCCCTTATTGAGTGCCTTGTCAATTATTTTTTCCGTTTGTAATCAGTGAAGTTGACTCTTGGGTGAATTAAAAATCCTTTACCCTCTCATTTGGCCCCCAGGAGCATCCCTCAGCTTCTCGTTAAGACTAAAGCTACCGGTATGCCAGCACTAGCATACCCTTGCTGCTGCTGACGGAAATAGGTTCTCTACATACGCTTGGTCAGATGGACAAACCTTAATGCTGTGTCTCCCTGTCTCTGTGAACTTTGTTCTAGAGCTTTGCTGTGCTGATGGATCCCCTCGTGGCCGTGGCTACATGTTCCTGACTGTGACCTGGCTGCTTTGCATTGTTTATCATAAGTCAGCCCCTCCGGCACATACTGCACTCCTTACCCGGAAGGAGGGCTGCCTCTTCTCAAGGTTTCTTCCCTTGAATTAGGGGAGTTTTCCCTAACCCCGAGCCCCTTTAGGCGGTGGCCTGTGAAGCCCTTTGAGACAGTAACTGTGATGAAGTACTTGACACAGGTGATTTCAGGTCTTCCTGGGAACCGCAAAGCTCCCGTCCGTTCTCCCAACCCAAACAACAACAACAACAAAGACTCACCCGAGATGAGAAGTTTGTCATGGTGGTGGTCTCTATGTCCTTCTTGCCGAGGACCTCCATCTTCACCGGCGAGTTGGGGAAATTGTAGGAGAAGTAATCCAGGAAGTCAGGGAGGTAGGACGCCGCTCCGTGAATGATTCCCATGACGAAGTGCGCAGCCTGGTCCTGGTCCTCGCTGAAGGACAGCGTGACAAACTCCTGCGCAAAGCGCTGCATCTCGGCCGGGGAGAGGTGGGCCAGCTGCTCCGTGTAGGTGTGCGCCACCGACGCCCCTCCGTTCGCCTGCTGCTCCACGTGGATCAGGCGAGCAAACTCCAAGCCTTCCAAGACCGGTGATGACGATGGGGCACACTGAAGATAAGGACCGAAGCCCAGCCTCTCCTGCACCATGGAGGCAGCGGGATCCAACGCCGAGTCCAGGAGGTGGTCTGGGTGTGGAGGAGCGGCGGTGGAGTGCCGCAGGCTATTGCTGCTGTTTCCGTTGATCTTGGTGAGGAAGTCTGGTAATTCCAGAGAGACACCGGCACAAACCGTCTGACTCGACCGGTGATACATTTTGGGGCGACTGTGCCTCGGCTTCTCTCGTTCGCCATCTTTGTGTTTCTTTTTCTTCTTCTTCTTCAGTTTCTTCAGCAGCATCTCTTCTTCTGACATGGGTTGCAGCTTCTCCTTTGACTCTACAGACTCTGGGAACATTATAGTTTTAGTATACGTTACACGTGTATGCAACATGTTGACACTACATGAAACAAATGGCTTACATGATTGATATACAATTAATAATTTAAAAAAATTAAAAAATAGATTGGAAGTTTGTATTTTATCCATACCTTTTTGCTGAGAAATGACTTCTCCGTTCTCACTGCCAATGTCATTCACAGGTATAGATTTGTGATTTAACTCCTTATCCTTCTCTTTTTTCTTGTCTCCTTCGTTGTCCTTAACACGATGTTCTGAGAGAGAGAACGACAGAATTAGCTGCAATGTTATCAAACGCAAACTAATGTTAACTGATGACCACACACACCCATGTGTGCTAGTGGGCCTAACAACATTGGGCTATATAAAGCTCTGGAGCGATGCAATAATTAACCACCTTTACAAATGTTACGTTTTGTGTGCAAGTACCTCCTTAATTACATTCCGATTCAACTGTCGATAATGCTAAAATTATTATTTTCGTATTTCCCTACCTTTTTTAAACACTTGCACGTCACCGTTCTCCGTCTTTGTATGGCAACTAGCAGGGCTCACTTTCTCCACAGCGATGGGTGAACTCTGCGTTTGGACGGTTTTGTCCTTATCCTTGTGCCGTTTATCTTTTGCCTTTTTAACTTTGTGGGGCGACGCAAGGAAGTTGCTGATCTTGAATATCTTCCGAGCGGGAGCTGGCGCGCTGGAGTTGCTCGCCTTGGCCGGGCCGAAACTCCATTTCGCTGGGCTTCCATAACTCTGCTTCCCGTTGTGTTTTTCCCCTGCGCAGACGTCTCCGTTTAGTTTCTTGTGTTTCAGGCTCTTCTCTTCGATGCGGACTTTCTTTGCGGGCGGTGAGTAAATATCACTGGAAGACTGTGGCCTGCTCTCGGGCGGCCGTTTGGGTGTCAAGGGTTTAGGGGAATTTGTTTTGCTATTTGCTGCGAAATGCATGGAGTCCACGGACTCAGCCATCTTGGAAGTTTCTATTTTTTACGGTCGGACGTAACGACTGCGTGAGCGACGTGCGAGACGTGCGGGGCGGGGCTCCGCGTTCCCCCGCCAGAGGACGCAGGTATCAGTGCGCAGGATGGGGGAGGGAGATGAACCTAATCAATTGTTTACTATATTAAGAGAGGAAACATTGCCGTGGGAATTGATAGTGTTACAACATCATTGCAAAGCCTACCAGATTGACTGTTGTGATGTGATGTAATGTGACTGGCTCACTGCTGTTCATATTGTTGAGATGAACGCGCACTATAAATGCAGGCTGAATGGGCCGAATACATTAAAGTGGTAAGTTAATTAGAGCTTCAAGATTCTGTTCCAAATCGTAAAGTGTGCTATGTTTCTTGTTATGTTTTACACTTTAGCTAAGGGCGCTTACTGGCTGAATGATGAAACAAGAACCAATTTGGTATCGCTAAAACATGCCACTAGGTGGCAGTACAGTGGTGAAAATACGTGCGCATTTATTTTACACGGAGCTGAACTACATGGTATTTATTTCCTTTCTAGTCGGCCGTTTCGTTGTTCGTGCAAAAATCACAAATACTTCTAAATGTGTGTTAATGTTATTAGAAATATTTACTTCTTCCCCATAGAAAACACTCAATGCCTGGACTTTTGCAGCCTGCCAAATATTGAAAACTTTTGTGCACACAGTTAAGCCGGGCTGACAAGAGTGGCAAGAGATGTGTTTATTTCTTAAAGTCTGATCGGCGTGTGTTACACTTAACATTGACACTCAGACATTCAAGTAAACGAACTCGCAAGCAACGTTTTGTGATTATTAGGAGGTTATTTTGGTTCCAATACCAAGAAAGGCACGATTTCAGTCGTTATTACAGAACCCTAGTCTGCACATTGCATAAATAGTACCGATAAATTAGGTGACTTTTCTAAAGCATATATTCTAAAGCAGGCGATCGAGACGTGCAACTATCTGCAACTTGGTTTGCGCGGGAAAATTGCTCAACGGGCCTCTTCACTTACAGACGGGAATTGCACAAACTCACTCTCAGCATATTCACTCCACGTGAACGTCCCGAGACATTTGCCGTAGAGTGGGAGCGCTTCTCTTGCAATGCACCAACTGCTATGGCAAGTTGCTAACAGATAGAGCTTAGTTCTCTATTATTCATATCTCACGTGCATTTTGGGTGGGATTAGCCTTAGTAAACTGCTAATATAAAACGGGAGATACGCGCACACACACACACACACACACACACACACACACACACACACACACACACACACACACACACACACACACACACACACACACACACATGCAAAGATTGATATCAAAGTTACACGCATGATCACTTCTGTTGATTCCTAGTGTTCCATCTTCATTCCAAGAGCACAAGGTGACCAAAACTAACAAATCATTTAAACGTTTCTCCATCCTTGGTCATCTTGTGGGACAAGTATTCTCAAATAACAAATTGTTAATGAACTCCAGTCTTTTGGAAAGGAAAGGTTATCTGCTCCTGGCCGTCTAAAATTAAGCCCAGATGTGAGGGACATCCCTTTTCCTTTGGATAGAATGATATGTTAAATATGTGAATCGTCTAACTAACTACTAAAAACAGTTTCACAAATGGCCAAAATATATATGGGTTCATGAAATATAAAGGGAAGCAATGGATGTGTTTGCGTGTGTGAGTGTGCATGTGTGTGTGAGATTAAGTGTATTAATTAAACTATAGGCGTGCATTTCCCCCGATAATAACCCTTTTAAGTGTGATTAATGCAGTTGTGTAGGCTATTGATGCTATAGCACATGTGCTGATGCTCTGCTATTGACTCTGGTCCACCAGGCAACGGGACATCTATGGGAAGAGCCCAGACTTGAGGATGGAGACGGAGTGGGGGTGGCAGAGAGCCCAGACAGTCAGACTGATGCTCAGATGTTTGTTCAACTCGCCATGGAAAAAGCGTTGCGTGTTTACACAAGACAGGGTAGCTAGTGGGCTGGGGCAGCCTACTGCAGGAATTCAAAACATTGTTTCACAAGAGGACTTAAAAAAAAAGAAAGTAGCTGCCCATAAATGGATGAATCCATTAGAGATGACATTATCAAATACGACACAGTGTGCTGCTCACACAGTGCAGTGGAAAGGATCATAAAACGCCAGCCCAGAGTCTGTTGCCATCCACTTCTCAACAGGACCCATAATAACGTGGACATGAGAAGGGCATTTCACATGGCCATGACCTCAGCAGAACATTGTCAGCCGGGTTTGTGTGCTGTTGTGGCGGACCGGCTAATGCCTTGGAGATTATACTTAGCCAAGTTAGAGGAGATGTTCCTCTGTAATAATCAGTCAACGCGGCCTAGCCCTGAGTCATGAGTCTCTTGCGAGTGTAAACATTTCTCTCACACTATTTCCCTGTCAAAGTGCTGTGATGTTGGAGTGGCCGTGGCAGGTGAGCGCCTGGTTTTTGTCCTGTTCCTGGCAACAGTTGGCCAACGTCAAAGTGGTTCACTGCTGGAACAGCGTGGTATAACACAAAGCTATGACATTGACTGATGTTATAGATATAAACAGATGTGAATTTCTATAGAGCAACCTTCTGTAATGTAAGATTTGATCAAAGTAGTAGCTGTTGTGTATATATATATATATATGACATTATTCATTATTCTTTATTTATTCATTATTCTGTTATTCTATTCTACCATGTTTTCCTTTGTCATGTGGAGACAGACATTAAATAGACAAACAATTAAATAGACAAATAAAATACTAAATTATAAACATTATAATGATGATGAATGTGATTTCTGTGCTACAAATGGGACACTGGGTAAACATAATATTTACAAAAATAACTGGTTTTTATGCAATGCATGAGTTATCTTGATGAAACTACCTAATACCCAACCATACAGTTTGTCATGTAGCAGGCTGGCGTCTGACTACCAAAGGCTGGAGTGGCATTTAAAGATGAGAGACTTTCTATTTTGGTCACGGCACATGGGGGTTATTACTGTCTGAGAAAAGTATGTTTAATATGATAGCAAATGGGCTCTGAGCTGCTGTGGAATCTGAGTGGCATCAGACAGCAGCACTCCGGGAGAGTCAATGCAGATGATCATGCATTCCTACCACTGCACTGTTCTGTACTTTTATTATTTATGATGCTGCTACCACTCACTACGGTGCTGCACTACAGTCACTTTAAAAAGTTCCATATGTATATATCATCCATTTGTCACTTTACTGTTCTACAACTGTTCTTTTATTATTGTTATTTTTATTGTGCATAGTATTGTTATAGTATAGTGTTGTTTATAATATATAGTATAGTATATTGTAGATAGTATATAGTGTTGTTTATAGTATAGTATAGTATTGCATAGTATAGTATAGTGTAGTATAGTATAGTATTGTGGTAGGAATTCAGAATGCGGGAGTGAATGGGAAGTAAGCATTCCATTGTACTTGTTACATATGGCAAATAAAGAAACCTTGAACCTTGAACCTTGATGTCTCATTATCTACAAGCAGAACAACCACCACCACAAGGCATTGGAGGACAATTATATTCATATCTCCCCAGAGAGCACCACAACAAACACTTGGCTCCTCACCAAGGTGACAGTATTGTGCTTCGAATGCACATTTTGACCCATCGCATCTGATGCTCATATGTCGGCAGCCTTATTGACAGGAAACGTGGGACGGTTCCTGCCAAAGCACTGACACACACTGCTCACAGCAGCAATAAACAATGAGCTGCAATATGGGTTTAATATTACATCATGGAATGAGAATGTATCACCTCATTATGCTGTTTGATTAATCGGATAAATACTGAAGTCTTGGTTAAGATAAGATTAAAATGAATACCACATCTTGTTTCACTATTAAATCTTGTGTCGTACTTGATAGAAATCGTCAATTTATATCAAACTATGACTAGTTTTTACCAGATTTGCAGGTTTGATTTTGATTGCCTCCAATTTCACTTTAAATCTACCCTCCCGGACACCATTTCATCATATCTACACCTTCCTCCCTCCCTATTTCCCCACTTCTCGCTCTTTCTCTGCTTCCCCTCTCCTCCCTGCCTCCCTCCTCCTTACTATCACAGACTCTCACAAACAGGTGGGTGTTTTTTGTGTGCATCCTCCCACACTCTCACCCCCCCTCCCCCTCCTCCTTCTTTCTTTCGCTCTCCTTCTGTCTTTGTCTCTCTCTATCCATTTCCTATATTTGTCTCTGTACTCCAGACATGATGAGGCGAGCAGTGCTCTTCACATACGGGTGCTTACTGGTGTTTTCAAACCTGCCACGGACCACCGCGAGCTGGGATAAAGAGCCGGCGGCCCTCCATTGGACCACAGGAGCGCAGGGCCCCTGTGCTGTGACTCTGACCCCCGCGGGCCCCTGTGGACAGGACCGGGACACATGCACGTACTGGGTTCACCTGCCGCCCCTCTCTGTTCAGCTCCCGAAACACCTGAGAGACATGGAGGAGATCGTGAAGGAGATCCAGAGGCTGAAGGACACAGTGGACCAGCTCAGAAGGAGCTGTGGGGATTGTACGGCGAACCCGAGGGGGAGAGGAGAGGACGCGAGAGCGAGGGAACTCGAGAGTGGTAAGGATAATCACCCAGAGGAGAGCTGGGCGAGAGAGAATGAGAGAGAGAATGAGAACGAGAACAGGGAAGAGTGGGGAACGGATAGAGCGGAAGAGTGGATGTCTGAAAACACAGACCCGGGCAGGGAAGAAGTGTCAGAGGACAGAGGAAAAAAGGAAATAGGAGACCAACGAGGGGAAGAGAAAAATGTTAAAAAAGAGAGAGAGAAAGAAGGAAGTGAGGAAGAAGAGGTAAATAAAGGTGTAGATAACAGCAAACTGGCGGTAAAGAGTGTCGACAGGAGTACATTAGGGGAGATAAACGCCCCAGCTGGCAGCACAGAGGATGCGGTGAGAGAAATGACAGTTGGCCAAGAGAAAGGCAGAAGGAAAGAGGTGGAAACAGAGAAAGAGGAAGAATCCACCCAAGACAGAATACATCTGGAAGAAAAGGAAAAACAGAAGAATATGAGGAGCGATGGTGACAAAGACAGGGAGGAAATGGGGGCGAAAGGAACCGGTGGGCATCTGTGGAGTGATCAAAACGAGATGCAGAAAGAAGAAAAGCCCTCGGGCAAGCGGGTCTGGGAGGGGGATGAGGCGCGGCCAGGAGAGGACCGTACAGATACCCACACACTACCACACAGCCAGGAGAAAGAAGAGGGACGGGGGAGACACTATGAGAAAACAAAGCTAGATGAAGTCACCGGGAGGACCGAGGAAGAGTATACAACAACAAGTGAAGGAGAGGCGGAGAGAGAGACGCAAAAGGAGGTAAAAACAGAGCGTGTTACTCCATGGCTGAGTTTACAGAAAGTCAGCGACAGACCCAGTAAACTAAACAAGATGGATGATGATTTCCCTGCTCTCCTATCCACCATCAGCCCACTTGACATTTCAGAAGGTTTAGAGGAACCAACCGTCAACCACTCATTACCAGGTCCATCAAATCCAAGATCAACATATATGCCAAGTACACCTGAGACAGCCCCTAGATCTGGACTAATGACTCAACATATACCTGAGACTAGGACACCTAGATCTGGACTAGTGACTCAACATACACCTGAGACTAGGACACCTAGATCTGGACTAGTGACTCAACATACACCTGAGACTAGGACACCTAGATCTGGACTAGTGACTCAGCGTATACCTGAGACTAGGACACCTAGATCTGGACTATGGAATCAAGGTAAACCTGAGACTAGGACATCTACATCTGGACTATGGACTCAAGGCCCAGGTTTAGGTCACAGGCCAGGGAGCAGGTTCACCAGTCTTCCTCCTGACAAAACTATAGCAAAGTGGTCCACATCCAAACCAAAACCAGGACTAAGCATCCAGACACCAAGGGAAGAAGGGACAATCCCAGACTCTGAGGCTGATTTTAAGACTACAGACTGGTCATTCATGACCACATCTGCAGCTAGCTCAATGACAAGACCCGGACAGCAGAAAGCCAATCCCAGGCCGGGGACTACTGCCACTTCCACCTTGAAGCCACAGGTTAGCTCCTACAATAGCATTAGTTCAGCTTTTGAAGTTCTGACAAACTTTTACCTTAGTCACAGTTTGCCCACCATCTTGAGTTCAAAGACCACCACCCTAAATCCTTCCACTACTACAGTGAAGACCCTCTTAAAATTGAAACCAGGGCAAAAGGCCAAAGTATATCAAAAGCCCAAACATCAATCAAAACCTAAACCTGGACTAAAGAAAAAAGTATTCTCTGATAATCAGAAAGCCAAACTTTCTAATTCTGGCAAAAACTCTACAGTCAACACCAAGCCTGTTCTGGGCAAAAAGCCAGCCTCCCATCCAAAGCGTAAGCCTCTGTCTAAGAATATAAAAATTCTGCTAAATCATTTGAAAACTAATTTAACCTCCAACCAAAGGCCAAAATCTGATGACAGTATTTTATTTAACAAAAAAAATAATTCTGATATCGACCATATAACTAATAAAAATTACCAAAAGTCTAAGCCTAACCAAAGTCCTAAATTGAGCCATGGATCACCACATCATGAAAAACATTCAAAAAGTCCTTCACCAAAACATAAGCCTGGAAGTGACTTAGCGTCTGATATTGGTAAAAATATTTCGCTTGACCCGGATGCTAACCCAGATCCAATCCCTTTATTGACCAAAAAGTCTATACATTATTCAAAAACAAATGACCAGCTGCCTATCATTGAACCAAATCACCAAATACCAGTTGATGCAAAACATACACATGGCCTGTCACCAATTAGCCACAATAATAATCCTGATCATGTGACAGCCCAGCCAAATCCCAAATCTGATCCAAAAGCCAAGACAGGGTCAGACAAAGACCCCGGAGAGAGGCTTCCACACAGACCCAGGACAAAGGCCAGGGATAGACTTAATCACAAAATACCAGCAAGTTTAAAACCAAGACCTACAGTAACAGTTAATTCTCACGTCACAGCAATGTATTCAGACAAAGTTAAAAAAATGCAGCACACTTCCAGTCCTGTCGTCCCGGATTTATCCCAAGGCAACATGGAAGTTTCCACTGAGTTGATGAGAATTTCCACACGGAGCCCAGGGACCTCCACTAGTCATTATGTACAGGGTGTGCATAAGTCCCCAACCAGGGGACATACCAACCCAGGGCCCGGGACCATCCCCACCCACAGCCCGGGACATACCAACCCAGGGCCCGGGATCATCCCCACTCCTAGCCCGGGACATACTAACCTAAGGTCTAAGACCACCCCCAACCCAGGAGATACCAACTCAAGGTCTGCGACCACCCCCAGCCCAAGAGATACCAACCCCAGGTCCAAGACCACCCCTAGCCCAGGACATACCAACTCAGGGCCTGCGACCATCCTCGTAACAAGCTCAGGCCACACCAACCCAGGACCTGCAACCATCACTACCCCCAGCCCAGGACACAATAACCCAGGTGATATTAACCCAGGTCACAGTAACCCAGGCCACATTAACCCAGGCCACACTAACGCAGGTGACAGTAACCCAGGCCACAGTCACCCAGGCCACACGAACCCAGGTGACAGTAATCCAGACCACAGTAACCCAGGTGACAGTAACCCAGGCCACAGTAACCCAGGTGACAGTAACCCAGGCCTCCATAACCCAGGACACAGTAACCCAGGTGACAGTAACCCAGGGCCCACCCCTGCCATCCCAGGACACACTCACCCTCTGCCCCTGACTGCCGTAACCCCCAGTCCAGGACACACCAACCCAGGGCCAGCGAACCCAGGGCCCACCCCTGCCATCCCAGGACACACTCACCCTCTGCCCCTGACTGCCGTAACCCCCA
>OOFB01024514.1:6446-24758 GCA_900323305.1 Trachyrincus murrayi
GATTCACATTCAAAGATGATGTACTCGTGAATGAACGGGTGACATCATATTTGCAGGATCGGGGTGCATGGCCGTGTGAGCATGTAGATGCATGACAGCACACACATATTGTTGTGTCTGTTTGTCATTGTGTGTGTGTGTGTGTGTGTGTGTGTGTGTGTGTGTGTGTGTGTGTGTGTGTGTGTGTGTGTGTGTGTGTGTGTGTGTGAAATATTCAGGTCATGTGTTTTTGTGGTTCTTCTCTCATGCCATATTTTTTATGTATTTTGCAAAAATGTGTAAAAATGCATTTAAGTGGGTCACTTTTTTTCTATCAACCAGGCCTAATTGAATGGCTTGTTCACGGCCAATTTGACATTGGATGACTCAAATAAAAATGAAACCATCTCGAAGGTTGTTTCATCTAAATAATTGATTAAACTCTGCATTTAACTAACATATTTCATAAAACAAAAGATCAGCTTATATAAATGGCAGGACTCTTGCTGTGTAGGCGCTAGACCATTTTATTTCTGTTTGAGGAGTCAACATTTCCTTTCTCAAACTATGTTTTAATGGTATTTAATAAACCAGTACGGTATATGCTAAAGATGATATATTTTGCATTCTGTGTTGGGCATTTCGCTTACGGTTCTGAAAATAGATAATTCAAATGCAATTATTAATTGCATCAAATTTCCCCATGTTCTATTCTGCGTTGCATTTAATTTAATTAAAATATTTCCTAGTTGAATAGTGAAGTCTAAATGATGTGGCGTTTATCATCATGGACATCTTACTACACTTTGGCTAATCACAACAGACCTAACAGTTAATTACATTGTCCTTATATACGCAACGTTTTCTTGGCAAATATAATTAGGGTTCATACAGGACCTATTATGAATGTAGTGTTCGTATGCCAAATAAGTTTTACTGCAGTTTTTACCGACATTGTTCATCAAATTAGAAACTGTAAATGAAACACCCGGCTTGACATTGGTTAACCCATCATATGCCAGAATGTCATGCATGGGCCTATATGTTTTAACACAATATCAAGCTGCAATTGTTTGCCAAGAGACACACAGCAAATTTCAGCATAAAGGTGTCAAAACCCAGATGCTTAAGGGTACAGCCACGACACTCTGTGTATCTGTTTTTGTGCTTGCCAAATATATCCGACCATATTAGAACGTGTTGGCATGGAGCCATAATTAACAGAATCAGGAATATCCATTTCACATACTTTATAACCACGCAGCCTACGTGAGAATATTGTCTGGAGTTGGCTGCTTATGGCTGTGTTTGTTCCTGTCTATTTCCTCCTTGACTTCATTATCATGTTTCCTTGTAATTGATTTCCATCCGACTCCGTTTAACGTCTGCGTGAGTTCTTCAGCAGACAGAGGGAACGAGGGAATCTATGCTCTGTGAAAAGGAAGGGAAAAAAAATAGAAGCAATAATGGTTCATGTGGCATTTGCATTTTTGTCGTTTTATTTTAAGTATCTTCAACTCTACACATTCCTAAGTTTTTTAACAGTGTCTCTTTAATGACATCCATCATCGTGTCAACCCTGTGCTGCCGTAGAGCCTTAGTGACAGATCCGGCAAATACTTATTTTGGTTTAATGCTCACAGCCTATTTTGTTTTACTTTGGTTTACTGCAGGTTTTTTTTTGTTAATACCAGATTTTATCTGGATCACATTTAAACTGTTGTTTTTAGTCTGGTTCTCTGTCTATTTCTTATCCACGTCCTGAAACGTAACGGGTAAGTCAGTGTAATGGTTAATAAAAGTGAATCATTGATTTTAGGGCTGTGTGGAGTTATGAAGTTCCAGTATTTACTGTGTGGGACTTCCTGCAAGTGTTTTCACTCCACATTTAAGAGGACCAATACTCACCCTGCCCTTTCCTCTCAGTCACATAAGTTATCTTTAAATTGGTATTATTTGAACGTATACAGCAATACAATACAGTACAATGCAGAAGATATTTGATACCCAATTTGCAATATGGCATTGTGTTGGTTTTAACATTGGCTGTTGCATATTGATCCATCGTAAGCAAGCAGCTGGACGGACGCGTCGTCGGCCACTAGAACAGACCAAGAATACAAATGATACTACATTCGTACACCGACTGTCAGATGACGATGTGTTAATCTGCAGATGGGCGTGGCCTATTTTAACGATCTTGCGTTGCTGTGTCAACAACGCCGTGTGTACCTCGCAGCCTCGGCAGAAAGCCAGCTGCCTCGTTGTACTGAAAATAGAAACGTTGTGGAAAGGCAGAAATGTCCACTGCTTAGGGCTGTAATTAACATCCTCCAGTGTGACTGGGACACAGGCGAGCGTGCCCTCGCAGCTAAACTGTTTTAACCGCCTTTTTTGTGTTTTGTGTTTGGCTCTGTTCTTTCTTTCTCTGCATAAATATTCTGAAATGAAATGCGCCCGGCCGGGTGACCTGGCGCTAGTTGGTTAGCTTCATTTAAAGACCGGATGGCAGGAGGAGAGCGTCACCTAACCCCTGGCTAATAAGGCTTAACAATAAGCGCAGAGGAAGCCATCACATTTTATTTAACGTCCTCTTAAAGTTGGCGCCGTGAATCCGTTTGGAAAACCTTTCGGTGATTGTGATGAAGGAGCTAAACAAACATTTCTTTTTTTTTGCCTCCATTTAGAAATCACTTAAATTTTCTTGGAGGCAATAATTGGAATCGTCCCACTAAAGCACACACACAGTTCCCTCTGTGAAACACAGGCGAGGGACGGCTGAGTGCCAACGTAAGGGCGGTGTAGGAAGGCTTAGCTTTCTGTGTGCTCAGGTTATGAACCGCAAAGAAAGTTGCCCTGAAACCCGCAGTAATTTGATTTCAGGTTATTTAAGGCATATTGTGTGTGTGTGTGTGTGTGTGTGTGTGCGTGTGCATGTGCGTGTGCGTGTGTGTCTGCGTGTGTGTGTGCGCGCGTAGGTGTTTTTCATATGAGAAGTGATGTGTTACTCACCACTCCCACATTAACGGGCCTACGGATCATTTATCACCGTTCCTTATCTCTGCAGGTTCCCGCTGTACCTCTGCCTTCCCTTCCCTGCTATTTCTATCTTCATGCTCTTTCTTATTGTTTGCTTTTACGCCAATATTTTCCTCCTCTTTTTGATTGCTTTCTTGTAACAACATTTGGGAGCGGTGTATGTGTAGGACTCGGTGAAAATCCCCAAATGACGTTTCTCATTTCAGTACGGCAATAACAATATAATAATAATAATAATAGTAGTCAATACTCTTTATTTTTTTCTTCTTCTCTAATATAAATTACAAGACCGGTATATCACTTACACGCTTGGCAGTAGGCACACGTTGTTGTTTTTGTGTTTGTTTGTTAAGAGACGGCAGATCATTTGCATTAAGGCCCAGTTCAACAACAGAAGCCCCAGTCAGCCGTAACACGTTTCCCAGATTGGTGTAAACCCCAGGAAATGTAGTCTATGTAATGACGTGTAGACTGCCACAAAATACGATTTAAATGAGTAAAAAAAAAAAAATCTACTTTGAACAATGGTTGGTGGAAAAGTACCAATACGTCTGTCTGTCTGTGTCTGTCTGTGTCTCTGTGTCTGTCTGTCTTCTAGATGTGTTGCACACACATATCAAAACATACGCCTGCAGCCATAAGTAAACGCATATGGTGAGAATTTTCTCCACCCCTGACAGCAGAAAAAAAACGTTTTTTTCCTGCATCTGTCGCCACGCCCTCCCCCTCCGATGATGAGCGCTTAAGATACCATCATCAATATTCGTTCAGTCCTGCTGATGGTGGTTTATCAAGCTGCAGTTGTACCTGCGCTAATGGTCGGTAAAATTGAGAGGTGCAGAAACTAATTATTAAAAATGAATTTCACCGGGGCACGAGCTGACTCATTATTAATCTTGGTTATTGCTGGCAGTTCCGATCAGCCATCTTGTGCCAGGATTGGCCCATTTGTCTGTGTCAGGGGCCGGCCCCTGACAGATGTGCCAATATGACGGACTCAGTTCTGTGGTGGGGGAAGAGGCCTCTTAATTCTCTATGATGTATCACGCTGGCAGCAGCCAATTTGAGCCAAGATTGGGCCCAAATCATCTCGCTTCCCACTGCCTCTGGCAATCTGTCTCCTCTGCCGATGAGGTAAACCCATTTAGGATGTAAATAAATGAGGGATTTGGGAGCCCTGAACTAATCATTAGCAAGTTTTTTGTTCAGGGTTTTTCTTGTGGCGTCACCGTGGTGTGTCCTGTCCGCTGCTTTCTGACGGCAGCAGTGCAACGCTACAGAAAATCGCATCAGCCACACATCAAATCGGATAACGGTTATCCGGTGTCTTTCTCTTCCAAAAGTCTGATTCTTTCTTTCTTTTTTTCTTTCTTCCAGTTAGTCCTGATTAATTCATTAGACGGACAGGTTTGTAGCGTAGCTCTAATTAATTTTATTTGCCGGTAATGTGTCAAGGGGAGCTGATTGCGTGTCTTGGTGGCAGATATGAGGCCTGGTCGGGAGCTAGCTTCACCGTAATGAACGTGGACATGCCAGGCCTGCTGGGAGAGTAATATTGAGGGTTGGATTGCCAGCCCACAGGTTTCCTCTCTTAATGTGGTTATGCTGATGAGCTTGAATAAGCTAGCTAGCAGCTCAGCATATTTTTAAACTCATAATGATGATGAGTTACTTTGTAATGAGTACACATCCTCCCAGAGGTGGCGGCTGAGCTGTAGGGGGTAGATAACATAATATTGGTTACACTGCGGCGGCTATCAAATGCTTAAGCATTCGCACAATAGTGGCCATTAATCAAAAGGTGAGACGCCGGTGACTTGATTATCGCGCGCTTTTTGTGAGGTTAATGCGTCTTTTAGAATGGCTGTCTATTGTGAAATTGCGCTGAAAAACAAATGGCTTAATGGCCTGAAAGCCATCGGGCGGTTAAGAAAGCCATAGCGCATGCCTCCTATGTTGCAGCAAAGAAATGCAAAGGGGGTCTTTATCGGCCACGTTGTGAGACGAATGAAGAAACCCAGCCAAAGAAAAAAGGTAACAACTGTCCGCAGTATTTAGTGTTCCTGTTTCGGTCGGTGACTCCGCAGCTTATTAGATAGTTTATCCTACGCCGTTATCTCAGCCTAAGTGAATTACACCGCTGCCTATTGATTTCCACGTCCGGAGGGTAAGTTATAATGGCCGGTGCTGGGGAGCATCAACTTTACGCTATTGTTTCCCCTGATTAGCTTGCAGCAGCGGTGTGTAATGGTCCTGGATCGAAGTGTGTCACTGTTCCTTTTGGGATGGGCTCCAAGTGGCTGCAGCGTTTCCACGTGTTTTGTGCTCCTCTGTCGGGAGTGATGACGCTCTTCCGAGGACGGTTCAAAAGCGGAAGTGACTCATACTTTGTGGTTTGATCAAAGCGCGTTGGAAGAGGGTTTTGCCTTTGGTTAAACATAATTTCACCTATTTATCGTAATTACAGTACAAGGATAGCCTATTTGAGTTCTGCTTAATCAAAAGGAATAATGGCTCCAGGTGTAATTGTTTCTCTCAACTCGCATTCATGGAATTCAAAATGACATGTTCCCACAATTACCCTCGACCCCAAGGCAAATTGTCATGGAGGTTGATATGATGGCTGATTGCGCTCCCTGCTTTAACAATGGTGACTTACACTTGTGATTTTATACCTTTAATCATTGTATCGGTTCTGTAATTACGGGCAATTAGAAATGTTGGTGCTCTCTTTGTGAATACAGGAATGGTTCTTATTTCTCGGGAAAACATAACTAATTAGCTTAAATAGGTTAAGCATTGAAAGGGGAATAAACACTAACATTTACTTCATGAATGAGAGTGAAAGTACGAGTAGATGCCATTCAAACTGCCGGGGGAGTTATGATTGCCTCCTTTTGTTTGTGTTCCTCTGGTTTTTCACATGGCAAAACAAGTCCTCCAATCAAAGAATTGGGGCACTGTGTGGTTTCTGAAAAGGACAGAAGTTTAAAGTGGGACATGAATGTAAGAGCTCTCTTCGCCTGCGTCATTGGCTTTTTTCCGGAATCGTCTTTTTTATTTATTTTTTCATTTCAACGTGTACTTTCTCGGTTTCCTCCGTTCCTTTAACTTCAGATGCTCATCTATCTTCCCTAATGCCGGCCTCATCTTCATTCAGCGGGGCGGGGCGGGGAGGAGGCAGATGAAACACAGTTCGGACTAAGGCGCAGGTTTTTTTTAAAATGGCTGCTCACGGTTCTTGTTGCACGACTGCGTGATTGTTCTGCTATTGTGTGAATTGTGGCCTAATTCGTGGTTTTGGGGCTCAAACCTGCACGCTGTTCCCTTGTTGACTGCCTACTACTCCCCACACGTCGCACACGCTTTTATTCCCTCTTGGATATGACGCATGTATCCACATGGTCCGTGACTCCCTCTATATCTCTCTCTCTCCTCTCTGTCCGTGACTCCTTCTATATCTCTCTCTCATCTCTGTCCATGACTCCCTCTATATCTCTATCTCTCTCCTCTCTATCCGTGACTCCCTCTATATCTCTCTCTCTCCTCTCTGTCCGTGACTCCTTCTATATCTCTCTCTCATCTCTGTCCGTGACTCCCTCTATATCTCTCTCTCTCTCCTATCCGTGACTCCCTCTATATCTCTCTCTCTCTCGTCTCTGTCCGTGACTCCCTCTATATCTCTCTCTCTCCTCTCTATCCGTGACTCCCTCTATATCTCTCTCTCTCGTCTCTGTCCGTGACTCCCTCTATATCTCTCTCTCTCGTCTCTGTCCGTGACTCCCTCTATATCTCTCTCTCGTCTCTGTCCGTGACTCCCTCTATATCTCTATCTCTCTCCTCTCTATCCGTGACTCCCTCTATATCTCTCTCTCTCGTCTCTGTCCGTGACTCCCTCTATATCTCTCTCTCTCGTCTCTGTCCGTGACTCCCTCTATATCTCTCTCTCTCGTCTCTGTCCGTGACTCCCTCTCCGTCATTCCCTTTCAAGCTGTTAAAATTCAGCCAGTGGATCAATGTTGGACTCTTCAGAAACCATGTGAATAATTAAGCGAGTACTAAAGCTTTTAGGGATGTGAATAGAGGCCACTCCTTGTCCGTCCAGCCAGTTAATGACTGCTTGAGTAAACAAACAAAAGCGTTTGCTTTGGGTCAAAGTGCCTTCGTGCTAATCAAGAGGCTCCTGAAATAATATCCACAGCTCATTTTCAAACTTGTTTGCGATTAGTTTTTTCCGTCACCATGCCCATGCGCTGTGTATGTCCTCAAAACCTTGGTAGTGATTAGGCTATAATCAGTGTTCAAAATAAGGTTAATTCTAAATGACGTGTTTCTTCACCCAGTGCAATTCTGTCATTTTGTCTTCTCTTAAGCTGGGTGTGTGTATATGAATGTGTATGTATTTCTAGGCTACGATATACGTGGATGTGCTCTAGTTCCAAGAGGGTAATGGAAAGACCCGGACGGTCCCTGACTCCCAGAATTAAGTTTTGTGTTGTGATGAAAGTCTCACACCAAACGGGTTTGAGTGCAATACCCTTTAATCCAAAAAAAACAAAAAAAATGATAATCTGGCCACAGAGGACTGAAGTCAGATAAATACAAAAACAAAACATGAATCACAGCCGCACTTACTGTGTGGCGGTGGCAGCGGCTCTCCAAACTGTGATTACTGAGCGTGCTCGTGTTCACACTGCCGCCGACTCTGACAAATCAGATGGCAACACTGTGTGCTCTAATGGAGAAATGGGATGGACCTCGCTCTCTCTCTGAGCTGTCAAAACAACACTGCAGCCCAGAACTGTGTGTGTGTGTGTGTGTGTGTGTGTGTGTAGACGGTTAGGGGACGGGGATCTGTCACCGCATCTCACTGCTGTGTTTGATGCTCTATTTAGTGTTCCCCCCCCCGCTGTGAGGTCACCCGAACCCAGTGACAGGCCTCTGCAAGTACTGACAGGTCGACATGCAAGGTGTGTGTGTGTGTCTGTGTCTCTTTCCCCCCCGGGAGATGGACTTGTGCCAGTCTGTATGTATGCCTTGTCCGGTTCATCGCGATCCAATGACCCGTGGCCCGCCGCGCGTCTCGCTGTTCGGTCCCTCAGTCCCAGGGACACGTCGCTGTTGTGGGCGGGTCTCCTCCGCTGTTCCACTCCCTCGACCGTGTTGGCTGGGAGGATGCGTGCTGTTAACCTCAGCTTCCTGTTCCAGGTTGTTTTACTGCAATGCATTATTTAAACATTTTGAGGATGTCTTAACCATTTTAAAGATTCTGATTTACACACACACACACACTTCCTTTTTAATATCTATATTCATAAGATGTGTGGCTTTCTCCTCTGGACACCAGTCACTGTGTACAAATGTAGGCCTGCTTCCTGTTTGTGTGGGTGTCCTAGTGCTCCATTTTCATCTCTCACGCTGGGCTACTTTTGACTCATGGACTTTATAACAGGCCTTTTCAAGGCTTCACTTTGAGTTTACTTGCTTACTTACCACTTACTGTACAAACTCTAAACTACAACATCTAAATGTGTGCACTGAGGTAAACAACGGGGAATGAGTGTTTGTCTAAAAGCTGCGGTTTGGGTTGCAGCAGATCTACCGATGTATTTTACACAAGCGTGTCTGTTAGCAGTGGGTTGGCTGCTGTGTTTCTGAGGAGCTGGCTGATATGAAACGCTGTGCCCTTGGAGTAATGTAGCGTTACTAATCACCGTTTCACTCGGAGCCTCTACAGAGGCCATCCCCGTTCTGCACGAGAGACTCCTCACCTCTTTCTTCTGTTTGCAATTAGCAAGACCTTACGCTAATAAGGTTTTTTTAGATGTCAGTTTACACACGGACGCGCTGAGTATCTTTTGTTGTTTGACCTTTTCACATGGCGTGTGGATATAGGGTGTTCTGTCTGGATGCAGGATTTGATCATTCTGTAGTTCAACCCTCTTTTTTTTTTTAATTGTAAAGTTTTGAACATCAGGTCATACACTGTTGCACCGTGAAGCGTACAGGCGACAACACCTTGAACAAAAAAGCGATGTACGTAACGTGCATGTAGACACAACGGATATCACGCTGATGCGTTTGCATGCGACATTACCATGCATTACGTTTTTGACCTGGTTCAACTTTTTTTCCCATCAATCTTAATTGTCAAGGTCTTCGTGTTCTTCATATTTCACGGCGCCGCGATGACGATGATGAGTTACGACGAAGCGTATGGCGCTCATGACGGCGGAGTTAAAGGAGACGACGTCCGCTGCGGCCGATGAGGATGTTGCAGCACCGGGCTCGCCGTCAAACCGCTCCAGCCTGCCTTCCGTTTCCCCACGCGTCCGTCAATCTGCACGGACGTGCTCCGCATGGCCGCCTGTTGACTACCGATGTGAACAAAGTGTGTGGGAGACGTCTCGACCCGTCGAGGTTCCATTCATTCATATGCAGCACAAACTGGCCTGCCTCGCCAGATTAGCGTCCGCACCTGCATGCAGAAAGACTCATGCAGTGTGAAACCAGCAGCAGGCTTCATGAATTCCTCCAGAAATAGGGGGCTTATTCATAGCTGGCGCATACATGGTGTTCCCAGTCAATTTTGGGTTTGCCAAACATACCTTCTGTGCCGTCAACGGCACCTCGAGATGGATCGTCTCGAGGATTTCTCAGACGACTACACCGAAACCCCACACCTTCCAAAACACATCCTTGCACCTGTTGGTTAAGAACACATTCTGCCCCTGAACTTTTCAGTGCTTATTAACTCCAGGAAAAACTGTGTGTGTGTGCGTGTGCGCGTGCGTGTGGTCACAGCCAGGGACAAGCTGGTCCAGGTAGAGACAGTCACCTAGACAGCACCTCAACGGGGAGCAAGGTGTGTGTGTGTGTGCATCGTCAAGGGACCGCTGGGCGACCAGCCAACCGGTGGAGACCTTGGACATGGGGTCTGGGGGCGGGCGGGCACCCCGCCAGCAGCTCGCCAGCAGGCAGGCTGGCTGGACGTGGGGAACAGTGCCTCTGCAGGGGACCGCACCACAGCCCGAGGGCAAAATGTTGTGTCACCACAACATTGAGACTAGACGGGGCGAGATGGCCAAGGCAAAGCACGTCGGCGGTCTGTTTTCCTGTCGGCAGCTATGGGCAGGCAAATGCTGTCTATTGAGGTTGACTCGGCCCCTAATGAGAGACCGAGAGTGACTCAGAGCTGCCAAATGAGAGCGGAGAGAAGTAGGTTTTGGATTCAGCTCATCAAGAGTCTGCTTCCTTCATTATAGAAGATGACAGTAGAACTGTTCCACATACCGTCAATAAAAGCACACTTTACTGCCATTGTCTTTTGGAAACTGCTTTTGGAATTAATAAGAGGGCACCTGCAGAGTTGGAGAATAAGGAATGATAGTTTGTTTGGTTAGGAATGTATGATTTTATATGTGAGCAGGAGTATCTTAAACTCCACTTAAGCATTGATTGGAAGTCAACGGAGAGAGGATAGAATTGGGGTAATATCGTCCAATCGTCTCAGCAGGACTCATCATTCTGTCCAAGCTGTAGGACAGGATATTGCAGTGCAGAAATCTAGCCTAACTGAAACACATGGGTACGAGTCCCTGCATCTGCTGTGGATGGCATTGGCAGACCTTCGGCAATCTTTTTAAGATGGAAAAATCCAGTTTTTATGATGCTTTTTATACGCCGATCATAACTGAGTGTGGGGTGGAAAATAACACTAAGACTTTTGACTGAGGGGTTTCGCGGATGAAGCTTAATGTGACTTCTTCAAACTACTCTTTGTAGCTCGGGGCTAATGAACACCAGCTCCGATTTTCTCATTATTCAGTAGTAGGAGATTAAGGGATATCCATCTTCTAATGGGGAACAAGCATGACATCTTCTGGATATCTGAAGGATTATTTGGTCCAACTTGATATGATTGTGTTGTCGGTATAAACAATGACTAGGCCTATAGAAGACAATATATGAAGGTTTATTTTAGATATGCAATTTAATGCTTGGGAAACAATAGCCGGGTCTGCCACTTTACTATTAAGTATTGTTTGTATTTTAAACACCCAATGGACACGGGGTCGTTTTTGTCTGGTTTTACACATTGATCCAGGAAAATGTATCAGACGTGTCCTACTCTTATTCTGCTGTCATTGTTCTAGCAAAAGACCAAAAGGCAATTTTGCCTGAAGTTAAATATGGCTTTACCATTTCAATATACGGACCGCTTGTGTCCATGGTGTGCAGTGTTATTAGCCCATGAAAGCATGAGGATTTTGTGAAACACCCTAGCAGTAAGGATTTAAGGTCCTAATTAAATTAACTTTGAAGTTAAGCCGCATCACCTGAAGGAACAGAAAATGGAGCAACCACTGTGTTGAGGATAGATGCATTTCTAAAGCAAAAAAAAAACCCTTGTTCACCAAAACCCCATAATCGGGACTACTCTCGAATGATGCCAAACGGACAAGATTGCATAGGCGGACAGAGCAGTGACATAAATGACATATTGAACAGAACGCAACGCCAAATAACAAAATGCATCATTTAACACACCATTGTGTTGAATAATACCACTCTGTTTTGTGAGATGTGTACAGACCGTGTGAGATGTGAATGTGTTCTGTGATTTATCTACTACAACAGGTGGCTATATTAAATGCATCTGTCTTCCGGATCCGTTGGACTGTGCTGAGATACCTGTAGGCCAACTGGCTTACATGCGGTGGAGAGCATGCAATTACAGGAGGACGAGCGAGCGAACGCAACGGCGTGAATCCTGGACTTGCATATTTGCATGGCTCTGTCATCCTGAATGGTTCTGCTGAAAAGCACTGGGCATCGCAAGCTATGGCACCTGAGCAGACCTGGGAATGTTGTCAAAGTTTTCCGTTAAAAAAGGCATGCCAGGCATGCAAAGCGTTTTATTGTTTCGGCAAAGAGCAACGGCACGGAGCTGTTTAGATGGACCCCCAAGTCCATTAAGGCGTTCTTTCTGGGAAACGTAGGTTTTCTATTCTTTTTTTTTTTCTTCTTTAGAGTTTAACACAATCAATGTAGTGCCCTTTGGAGCGGGAAATTAAGATACAAGGGTAGATGTGTAAAGAATGATGTGTTTTATTAACAAGCACATAGCTATCTTTTATATTTACTGAAGGGAGAAATTAGGCCTAATTTGTCTGGTGGGCCGCCTCTGTTATTGCCATCTATTAAAGGGATATGCTCCCCCTTACCGTGGGATGTGTGGCTCACACACGTTGCATGCAATATATTTAACAAGCTAAAAAACAAAACGTGGAACATAACGAGGAGGAAGTTGACTTGAAGCTCTAAAAACAATTTAGAGGTGGCAGGCCTCGAACTTGCACAGAATGATAATGTTTGTCATGGAATGACTTGGAAATCACGTGCCATGGTTGAGAATCTGTATCAGCCTGCTCTGCCCCTGCAGAATGACTGTAGCCCCATCATCTTCCCATAGCTGTGTAGAATGACTGTAGCCCCAGCATCTTCCCATAGCTGTGTAGAATGACTGTAGCCCCAGCATCTTCCCATAGCTGTGTAGAATGACTGTAGCCCCAGCATCTTCCCATAGCTGTGTAGAAGAGAACCGGTTTGTGTGTGTGCACAGAATTTGAAACACAGCACCAAACAACAATGCAAGTATTTTTGCAGACGGGCAAATGACCTGTGGAATGACCCTGTACAGGGGGCTGGCCACCCACCCCTTCCACAACACCGGAGATAGAATGATGACTTCTTAGGGTTTTATGATTTGGTAAAGGCGACCGTGCTACCACCGCGCTACCACCGTGCTACCACCACGCTATCGCCGTGCTACCACCATGCTACCACCGTGCATCACTGTATTGTTGTTTCATGTTTGTGCTCATTTTACATTTCAAGCCAAAGGCCTCGTACATTCTTGCTGGAATTCACTTGCAGCTGATAGGTAGATCTTTTTTACATACACTTTTGTTTGTACAATGAAATGGGCTGTGAATTAACAGAAGATAAGAACTACCGCATACTGATAATATTCAAAACAATACGCCACTCTGTAGCTAGGGCTGTGCTTTCATTTTGCAGTTAATCCGACTGCAATATGAGCATGCATTTCACATGATGTAGCGCATATTGTACATGTATCCGGCTGTGTCCCTATGGCAATAGATAGCTTATTTTCAATCTGTACCCACTCACGTGGTGTTTTACATACTTACATGCTTCGTTCATATGTTTGTCTTCTGAGCCAAATGTGTTCATAGTTCTCCACGTGGAATACACTTTCTTTTAAGGTTCTGGTCCAATTACAGAAGAGGCTGTATTTAGTTTGGGAGGAGGAGTCTCGGTGCTTTGTGTCATTACCACAGTTAATAACAACAATATGAATTGTTCCTAATCCTTAATTTTCCTCCCGAGGGATGAATGAAGTGTCTGTCCAGTCTAATCTAATCTAAGCTCAAAGTGTCGAGGGTTTAATGCTGTCCTTTGTAGCGTCGCTCTTTATCTTTGGGTTTTATTTGTACAAAGTACACTTTCTGTGGCGGCTCGTTCCGACCCCGGTCTCGTTGTAGTGGCAACTCTATTAGATTAAGGGTCTCTAATGCTTTCTCCCAGACACCCTAAATGGCAGCTCTTGAGGTGTTTATTTATCCTGAGCAAAGTGAAATGTTAACGTTATCGAAGTGTACACTTCACGCGTGGCGTTAAAGGTTAAGTGTGAAAGGTTCTTCGGGGCGTTCTGTGCGTGCTACATCTGTGCATGGAACGCACCAAACGGCGTTCATTAGGCTAACGGCCGCGGCCGTGTAGTCTCTGGAAGTGGGGTATGCAGAAATCTAGACACGAACAAGACTTCTTCAAATCAAGCGTCTCACTGCTGTGTATTTCCAGGTTTTTTTTCAAACTGTTCTTTGTTTAACCAGTCATCTCTGTTTGACACACAGACTTCAGATTTGTGTAACGTGTTGTCACGTTACACAAACCCCACCTTAACCCCAGCTACGCACAGACATTTACTTGTGTTTCCAGACAAATGGTTCAGCTTTAAATGATTACTACTTTCAACAGTAATTGGATCACATCCCTTTCAATGGCAAACAGCGGTGGTCATTAGACCTATTTTATCGAGGCACCCTTTGAAACTGAACTTGAAAGAATAGTGTAGTGGCGAACTGTCTGCTACATGACTAAATACTAGTACTAGTGGTTACCTAATGCGTGGTACACATGCAGCTCATTGCTTGGCTAGCTAGTAGCTATCTTATCAAAAAGTAGGTCCGTTACTTCATATTAGTTAACAAAAGCTGCTAAACGCATTCAGTGCTTTTGTTCTGTGAATGGTTAAGTAATTGTAATGACTTGTATTTGTAAGTAATAGTCTAACTGCATTCATTTTGGGTTGGATCTAATATTAAAGTTTGTGATGTGATCTGATCTATGGCTGCAATGTGTGCATTTTGTGCATCGCTAAGCGGAGACAGTTTAATCTACCGGTTCTGCGTTTGAGACGGCCTCTAGTGTTCTTCTTATAGAAAAGTAATGGTTCTGTCAGGGGTCAACGGTTTTAATGCTGGTCGTGTGTGCGCAGCAGATTTAATGGTGTAGTCCTAGAATCGCCCACTCATGGATAGTACTCTGAATCTGAAATGTGTTTTTGGGCAGATGGTGAATCTGAAATGGAACCTGCTGGGAGTGTGGTTAGGCGTCTCTCTCACGTGGAGACCTGTTGAGATGGACACCGTGCTGGCAGTGTCCGGGTCTCCGTTCTATAGGACTCTTTGTGGTGTAGAATCAATTGTTGACTGCTGGGCACATGCCAGACAGAAGGGGAAACGCTTCCCTCATGGGAAAGAATGTATTTATGGCCTTTTTTCCCCCTTCTTTAAACAAGAACCCGGAGATTATTTTTGCAGGCGGGGGGGGATGTTGTACATATGCTGAGGCCAACACCCAAGAACAGGAAGCCTCAGTTTCTAACACAGCCCACAAGATGGAAGCAGATAGCATCAAGGCTAAACAATATTTTGGCTTCGGCCTATTTTCGTGTCCAATTAGACCGCAATGGGTGTTTGATTTACCACTTCCTCCAACTTCTTGCATGTGTTTGAGGCTGCTGTGCTGAACACAATGACCCCTGATTTAAGATTGAGTCTAGCCTCGGAGACGGCTTTGGCGCCACACTTATCAGATCCGTGCTGCCGGGTACCAATGGCTACCTCAACGGCACTTTACACGTCGTTGCCCTACACTGATCCAGTGCTACGACTGCGAGCCATTGGACTATATTTGTCAACCTCATCCAACATGAGCACCGCTACAGTAGCGGGTACACGAGCCCATCCTTTAAGATGAAGGAGCGGGTTCAGGTTACCATAATGGCAAAGCATCAAAGCAAATAATGTGGAACCTATTTATACCCGAGGTATTAAATCACGTTGCACGCGGCCTTTTAACGCCACACACCTCAGAGATCTCTTTATCACCAAACTAACATGCGGCGGTGAGACGGGAATCCATCTCTTCGCGCGCTCCATGCCCGGATTAATAGAATTGTCCCTGTTTAATAGCCTTCTGACCTTTAACTAGAAACACGTCCCGGGGCGTTCGGTGTGTGACCGGAGACTGATTGTTGTTCTTCTGCTGTAGACGTTGGCTGGGTTGAGTTGAAGCCCGGTGCCTCCTTTGGTCAGATGCAGTGAGGGACGTGAGGTCACCGTGGGCCCGTTCAAGCATGTCTGCGTCCAGAAGATAAGAGCTTCAGGACAATGTTACGCAACCTGAGATTTGGAACTGGGGCTAAGCTCTGAGACGAGTCTCTTCTGGCAGACTTAACGAGGAGATTGCGATGGTCAAAGATTTGAGTGAAAATGCTGGTGACATTTCTTTATGTGGTGATCTATGCGCACTACGTGGCACATAATACATACTACTGCCTCTTACACATTCACCGAGTTGACGTTACCATTTGCTTTCGTTGTTGCTTTAGATGGGTAAAGGGCCATTTTAATACACTATATTAAAATAATGGCAATAGAGAGTTGTGCATTTATTCCAGTGTGTATGTACAATACATATGCTTAACTTTGAAATGGTGGTAATCCAGTCAATCAAAAAAACATTTTGACGACAGGTGACTTACATTTTTTTGTAAACAAACCATCCCGTTTTCCACACAATAACTAACAATAAGTCATTATTTGTGTGTTTGCTTAACCAACACGCATCTATAAATACCCACGGACGATCGTTATGAGCATGAAAATGGGTTCTGAAAAAAAAAAAATACAATCATGTTTGCCAGCACGAGATTTGACTGATGACTTCACGCATCGGTAACGTGTGACGTACTGTAATGTGTTTCAATTACTACATTCTCATGCATCGATTAGACCTCACATTGTGACGTCGGTGCTGATTTGGCGTGGATTATAACAAAGAATGGCCTATTTATGGGAAGCACTAGGGGAGTGATGGATGGCAATGCAGATCCCACTACAGTAGGGTAATGACGCTGATTAATGTCTAAGTGGAGTGCCACTTTGGCCCACCCCAGGAAGCAGAAACAGGCGGGAAATCTGCCTCATAATTTAACTGCAGGGGGACAATCAATTAATCAAACATTCAACTCATTGCATCAGCATTGAACCAAACTCCACCACTAGCATGCTCATGGTTTGAATAACAACTTTAACTTTAACTAAGCGGGATTGAGCTCAACAGGACAGGTGATGAAATAAGGTTTTGTTCACCTATCCTTGTGTGATTTACGGTGTATTGTATACCACCTGCCGGTAGTGGTCAGTGGGTGTGGGTGTAGTATTAGTTTCTTTTGAACCTATGGTCTTGTGTATTACGGAGGTCACCGGCGACTCAGCGAGGGTTTGGTTGTTAATCCGGTGAAGTCTTGCATTGTGATGGTTTTGTAATAACAAAGTTCAAAACGCTACACCCTTTTCCTGGAGAGGAAGGAGGAGCCATGTAATAACAATAAACAATGTATACACAATAAGTCCTAATTATTTCAGCTTTACACATCCCTTGAAGAATTAGAATAAACAAATACTTGCAGTCACAAGGAGTCATGAGTAAATTGGCCAGGGGACCCTGAAGGGTCCGTGATGGTTGTGTCCTTTGCCAATTTGATGTTTTAGTCAAATTAGATTTTTTCGTCTCCAAGGTTAAACAACGATCTCAGACCCAGCAGGTAGATTTTTCTTTTGTCCATACACTTGAGGTTTGAGCTGTTCCACTCCATGCTCATTAGGGCTTTTTGAATTCATTCATAATCTTTTCTTTGCTAGTTTGGGCTAGCCAATTTCAGAACGTTGATTGTGCCCAACATCACTGCATAGGCTCTGGCTGCAGAGTGGTTTTTTTAGTGCAGCTCCAGAACAATGGCAGTGTTGTCACTCCCTGATGTGTACTCCCTCCTCTTGGGTGATGTATAAAACCATTGTGATCTGTTGCTGATCTTTATGGATGCTATGTCCTTGGCTGCCCTCTATCACAAAAAAAAAGTTCTCTGTAGACATTCTGCGTTCTCTTTCTCTCACCGTATTAAGTGGATACGTTTTAATTTGATTTCAAAATCCTAAATGGCCACGATTTAGTTAAGAATCTCTATTTGCAGGTCAACGTCACAATCTTTACACTATCTAACACATTTACGACACAAAAGGAAATATAACAAAGAACAGAGTTTGGTATTGGCGTGAGTGTCAGTAGCTATTCTAAAAGTCTGGCTCTCTGGTTGTGTTTTTACACATTTGATTGCATGCAGTCAGCTCATGCTCCATGGACAAACTCAATTTAGCTTGTAAGAGCTAAATTGGTTCCTAAATGCACCCGGGAACAATTGAGGAAAATTGTACAATTGTTTGCTTTATTGATGGAATTTCACGTGGCTCATTAGACATTCTATATTTATTTTGTTATTTGAGAATGGACATTTTCTTCATAGTATATGTTATCTTACAATTTATGTAAGATAACATTTCTTGCAAAAGATTACATCGGATAAAATTTGGGTTAATTTACATAGCATAATTAAGTCAAGGCATTAAGTGAAATCATCATTTCTATTTTAATTAGCCAAACATGCGTTAAAGTGCATTCAAACTATTTCTGAAATGTGGAAGTCATTTGCACTCTATGTGCATTTCCTGGTCCCAGATATATAATCATATATTGTGGCTTTGACAGAAACCTGCAGCTCTGACACCAATGATCAGGATGTCTGCCCCTTTGTGCTGAATTGTTAGTGTAGCAGAACCCTACACCGTATAGCCTCATATA
>OOFB01024514.1:24778-36049 GCA_900323305.1 Trachyrincus murrayi
GTAGACAGTAGCCCGCGGGACTTCCTGATTCGCCTGAGCAGTTGTTGTCCCCCAACATATCATGTGATGGGCTTATGCAAACTATGCCCGAGCACAGTTTGTAATTGCCACCCTAAATTAGGTCTCATGAACCTTGAGAAACGTTGACCATTTTTTGTGCTTTGTGGTGTAACTTGGCAATCACCTAATGATTATTGCTTCGATCCCCCAACCGCGTTGATGAACACATTCAATATTGGCATGTGTTACACTCGGTTGTGTTCTCTTGGTTTTTGGGGCTTTTTATATTCCTCTGGAGCTGGCAGAAAGCACACTTTGATTGACGGAGGCAGCTGGCCCGA
The DNA here is from genome assembly GCA_900323305.1 of Trachyrincus murrayi. Lineage (NCBI taxonomy): Eukaryota > Metazoa > Chordata > Actinopteri > Gadiformes > Macrouridae > Trachyrincus > Trachyrincus murrayi. Next base: position 25,120 of record OOFB01024514.1, read on the forward strand.
GACAATCATAAAAATGTTGAGCTGAATAGAACAGTCACAGTAGGGGCTCTCCTATAGTGAAGCACGTGTGGGGTTAACAGTAGGTGGGCTATAAAAAGTGTGTGCATTAGTCTATCGCGGATGCTCCCACTTTTATCGTCCACACTGTAATATTCAAATTAAATTACCTGTTTTTATTTCCTGGTGTACTCGACAATTAAACACTTGGCTGTTATTGTTCAAGCTAATAAATTAAATCATGGGAAAATCCCGAGACATTTTAACATTGATGGAAAAGATACGCTTGCTTGATTTTTTTTTTTTTGGTTTTCTAACAAAAACGACAAGGTCAAATGAATTTATGTCTTAGTTTGGTGAAGTGTGCATTGTTGTGAAGTTTCCCGAGAGATATTCTTCAGCCTGGTCTCTTGTCAGGAGGTTGGCTTGACCTCTGATGGGTTTCTCCAGTGATATTCTTACTGTGTTCATTGATAATGACCCCCTGCGTGTTTTTCTGAACTTTTTCTGAGTGAAAGAAAAAACAGACTATGGACGAACGACTTGAAAATCAGATAAACTTTCCAATTAGTCTTAAGAAGTATGAGGTCAAAACTGTTGACTTCATCCCATATTCTCTCACTTGCTTTTGAACAGCCACTGGTGTTGTTGCATGGTGGTTTATACATGTATAATTTAATGATGAAGTCTTTTGAGGTAGGCTGGCCAATTAAGGGATTCCTTTTAAAGGTACAGGGGCCATGGACAGTGCATTGTTTTTCTTTCAAAAGTGCAAATTGATTCACACATTTCACATACTCACATACTCACATAGACAATAGGTCAATCCTGACCATAGACTGCGAACAATATGGATGTAGCATCTGTGATGTCACCCGATGTTTTACACATTACCGTTTTGAGGGTGCCGATTTTTGCAACCTGCAGTGGAAACTCTGCATCCATCCACTGCAAACTAAAGGCCGTTAGAGGAACTACATGCTAGTCTCTTCCACACGAGCTTCACAAACGCTTGGTCCTGACTTATGATGGCTTAATAGTTTCTACTTTAACAACTTCAATATTTCTAACAGACCTTTTGTACTTGAACAGTTAACTTAATTCAATACGGAGGGAGTGTTTCTTTTCTTCTTGCAGCTGTGTGCTGGACTGTGTGTGTGTGTGTGCGTGTGCGCGTGTGTGTGTCACTTCCAAGGGCTCTCTCCTTTCCAACATCTATCACTGGGTTGCTCAAGAGTGGTGTGGCCTTTAGGAAGGATTTGTCTACCACAGTTCAGTGGTAAATGCTCTGCTGGAAAGCCCACTCTTATAGGGAACTGCACAGTCCAACTGTGGAGTCTATTGCCAAGAAGTCGTTGGTGTTCTCTGAGTTGTTTTTGTTGTGTTGTACTTTCCACAGAGGGATTTGACAGCATCATGTCTTCACAATCCACAGTGTTGGATCTAATGGCACCTTGCCACAGTTTTTACTCATTTAACCGTTTTAGAAATTAAAAAGATGGATGGGGAAAAACTTTTAGTAGATAAAAAATATTGACATTCACTAATTGTCTGCGTTGATGTAATCACTTACGTCGACTAATCGTGGCAGCCCTACACCAGACCTTATTAATAATTATTTATAGAATCCAGGTTGATTCAGTAATATAAGGGCTGGGGCTAAAAATTCTTAACCGCGACAGCCCTAAGTACTAGTATTCGTACTAGTATTAGTATTAGTAGTAGTATTAGTAGTAGTGAGAGAGAGAGAGAGGCACAAACTGCTGGAGGTTTAATCAACTAATCACAATCAGCTGTGTTACCGTATCTGGAGCCTGACAATGTATGAAACTGTTGAATTTAAACAAGTATAGAAGATATCAAAAACCTGTTTCGATTAGTATAGAGATCAAAATGTGATGATTTGTTAAATGTTTGAACGAAGTTCAAAGGTTAAAAATCGACCGAGTTGTGAAGTCTGAAGTGGTGTCTAACCACCAATTTCCATTATAAAATGTCATGTTTAAAAGTTGAATATTTAAAAAAAGTATATAATATTTTAATTAGAAAAATAATAAATAATAATAATACAAAATAATAATAAAGCCTAAGAATAACAATAGTTGAGTGCTGCCTAGCAGCGCTCACCTAATTATGCCGACCTTTTGCTTTAAACGTTTGCAAGAGACACACTCCATCTCTTACTTTATATTGAAGTGTAGCTTAATCCACTTTTACCGATGCTCATTTGTGTGTCGCTAATGCAGTTGCCTTATTTTTAGCAAGGTATTGAAAGACAAGGACATTTGGCATTGTTGTGATCCACCCTAATTAGAGTGATTGCAGTCAAACCAAACACATTAATACACATGATATGTTGCTGAGGTTTGTTGAATTGAATATTCCTTGTATAATTAAAGTGCCCACAAAATGAATTAAAATGAATTTAGCTCTCTTCGGTCCAAATTGGGTTACCTATAGTTGAATTACTTAAATACCACGAAAAATGCATTGCATTTGGCCTTGACATTTAGCGCTAGCAATGGATGGAATTCAACTGGCAACACTTCTCAGTCAAGGTACAAAATAAAGCTAATTGATTAAATTATGTTTTTAGTTTTATTTGATGGACCACTTCCTCCTATTTCACCTCTCTTAAATGCAGTTGTTTGTACTGGAGATGCCTCCTATACATTAAGTTCTATTCAATTCATTTGGCACACTTGCGGACGTGATTAATATTGTTGCTAGTTCAGATTTGATCTTTCATCCAGCTTGTCAAACGTGCCCTTGATGCAGACAAGCCTGGGTAAGTACGTGGCGTGACCACGGACACACAAGTTAAAAACCAAACTAAACAAGGCACGTGTTAAAAAAATGACGTTTCCTTCATTGTCACTCTTTTCAGATCACTCTTTTTTGACCCTCGGTAATCCTGCTGTCACTATGACTCAAATCCGCTTGTCTTGTTTTCTTTCTCTCCTGGTTCTACATACGGGCTTATCGGGGTGTTGTGCTGCAAAGGGCTAGTGTGCCAAATCCGGGAGGTCTGCCAGCCGGCGTGCAACACGCTTTACAAAATGAAAATGACAAGGCAATCGGCATTCTGTCAGCGTCACCATGGCAGCACAGGCAAGGTTATTTATCCTCAAGGTTAATGGAATGACGGCTGGAACGGAAGGGGCCAGGTTTAGAGAAACATGTGCCTGTTTTATTTAAGCTACTGAAGGACACACACACACACAGACACACAACTAAACAATGGCCTGTGTAGCCTGATGTGTGAGATTGGAGCATGCATGGGCATTCACTCTCTAGCTCTGCTCTGTTTACTCATCTCATTTCCACCGAGGGATGTCTAATAATGTGTACTAATTACAGAGGTGGTTGGTTGTCATAATCCGGTGCCAAACGGCCATATCAGTTAAAATTCCACCTTTTTACCAAACATGTTTCGGCCATCGCGGCTACAGTCGCGTGAATCCCCATCTTATATAATTAATCAGTTTAATCCATTTTTTTTTACATTTCATTTTACATTACATATTCATTGTCGATAGCTGTGGAAGATGGTTTAACATGATTCTTGAGCACAAATTATGCATAAACCAGCTTTAATAAATTACTGGGATGCATTGGCAAAAGATAAAACGGCAAAGGCTTATGTGAAGGATCACTTGGTAATGCATTGCTCAGTCAGGTTTACGCTTCCATTACAATCTCCTGGCTGCTCTAACGCAGAACACCATAGGACCATAAACCCTTTGACCTTCTGTTTGTTTCTGGGGATATGATCTGTATAAAAGGGGGCCCTTGTGCTTATCATTCATGAATGTGTCACACAAAACCGACTTTGGCGGGTAATTCCAAAATGACACAAGGTCCCTGGGTAAAACTAGTCCAGTGGGGATAGGGCTTATAAGCTCTTTGTACATGCTACAAGCCCACTGCATGCTAGCTTGGTGGGACAACCAAGGGAAAAAAATGGCATTAAAAATATGTATAACGGCCTTGTAATGGGACATTTGCATTTTCTCTATGTGGCTATCTTTAGTATGGTAATCAGGCTAAGCCACAGATCTCGTAAAAATGATGCTTTGCATTCCTGAACAACCTGGAAACACAAGGATGTGGAGAACATTCCTGGCCAAAGGTGCTCTTTTGAAAAGTTGCATCACATTAACGAACGGAAACGTGCACAAGGCTTTGCTTTTCCCGGGGGATGCTTTAAACGAACCCCTTTTGTAAAATCACATCTGGTTTGAAATGTGGTCCCACACAGATTGGGATATGTATTGAGTGGTGCAGTCAGTCATCAGCCGTGTGATAGGTCAACAGGTCAGCCAGGACACTTGACATTGACAGTAGATAACGTTGACACTTTAAACAGCCCGGCTTGTCATTGTAGATGGTGTCACAAATGTGTGAAATGTGTCAAAAATGTTATGCACTGCTTAATATTGACTGTAAATTTATTTTCATGGAATCTTACACATCCTAATGAATAATGACGTAAAGAAACATCACCGTTTCCACCACTTGATGAAAGTTCTTTACGAGAGATCCATCAAACGTAAAACCCTGAACATAATCACTGACATTTACAACCGCGACAGCTGCTGCATTTTACAGATAAATTATGCCATCCAAACACCAAATTAGTGTTTAATAAAATAGCTATACCCCGAGTTTTTATGAAGGAATAAACTGCGTGGAGCATGAATAGAACAGAATGGAACGCTCTCATTGTCTCATAAAGCGAGTAGTAAAGGGTTGTGTAATATCGCCGCCCCACCCTCTGACAACTGCAGTCATGCGTGCAACATAACCTTAAAACATTTCAGGGAACTAAAATTCTCTCTAAAGTGAGCTGAGATAACAATGATTTTTCCTGACTTCATTCACCACCGAACCGCTTTCCTGAAGTTGTGCAATTGTATAGAACGGTACATCGCGGCAGTGGTAGGCAGAGCGGGTTGTCTGAAAACCGGTTCGATTCCCAGCTCCTCCTAGCTGAGTGTCGAGGTGTCCCTGAGCAAGACCTAACCCTGACCCTAACTGCTCCCGACGAGCTGGCTGTTCCCTCGCATGGCTCACACCTCCGTCGGTGCATGAACGTGTGCATGAACGTGTGCATGAACGTGTGGCTGTATAAATGCAGTTACCATTTACCAAATATGTTTATATTTAGAATTTCATGTGAATATTGTTGCCGTAATGTGGCCTAAATAATCAGATTCTTATTTATCCTATTTAAATTAACCCATAGTAGTATTCAGTTAGACTTATCTATACTCAAATTAGTTGAAAATCCATTTTTCACACAAAAAAATCCCTAATTATAAAACATCACACCTTTTTATTGTTTTGGGAAGGTGTAGCCATGCCATGTCTTACTGTAACCAGTGCATATTAAATAGGTGATATCCACTAGCTGACACAAACAAATTGTGCTTGTGCTGATCAAACTCAAATTCCAAAAAGTTATATCTGAAATGTTTTCAAATTTTCTTTTTTATTTGTGTTTATGGAGAAGTTTAATACAGGGTTCCCACGGATCCTTGAAAAGTCTTAAAAGGCATTGAATTCATGAATTTAAAAATACGGCCTTAATTGGTATTCAAATGTCTTAAATCTTTCAAAAGTCTTAAAAATGCTAAAAAATGCTTTTTTTTCTGACATTGCAATTTCAAATCTCCAAATAATTGGTAACTTCTATTTTTTATAAATAAATAACCGAATGCCTCTCGCATTAACACCACGCAGATCAGATAGCAGAACCAATAACACTCATATTTTATTCAACATTTGAAGTTGATCACCTAACCTTTTCACTGGACCAAAAAAGTCATGTTTTATGTTACAATACACATTTGGGTAAAATTGTCCCTAACACCAAGTCATTTATCTGTTTCTTCTTCAATTCTGGTTATTTTAAAGTTTAAAGTTTGTTTAAAAAAGTCTTGAATCTAACTTGCCTTAAGCTGTAGGAACCTTGTAATATAATAGTTAGAGGTTTTCGTAGAGGGACTGAGAAGCTACTTTTACAAACACAAGAGAATAGTGTCCATTATATTAGGGGACATGTTCAAGGGCATGGCCAAACATTCTTACTCTATCTCAGCCCATGTCTACCAACCATTTTTCATTCTGTAATCTTGTCCACCCCCCACTGACTATATATTTATGTTCTTCTCAGCACTGTTTCCATGTGCGCTCCCTGTAAGTTGGTCTATAACTACTAATACATTTCTATGTCATGGTGATGTAAGCGATACTGCTACCGATCAATAACAGTTTTAAAATGTCGTTTGATTAAATATCCGGACAACTTTCAACTTTCAATATCCTAACACAATGTATTAATTTAAGTTTATCCTTGAAAGAACACTATTGTGTGTGTTGTTTTTAAAAGCTGGGTCTAGTTGTGGGGTGAGGTTAGGGGGTGTTTCCCTACATCACCATAAATTATCATCGCTGTGCACAAACAGCGGGGTTGTGTGGAATTAACAATACAGTACGAGTCCTTGTCCTCAGTTTAAAGAGCATACTGTTGCCCAATGCTGTTCCCACATGGCAAGGTTACATTGTAAACACTAATTCTCCTTTTTAAAACCTTTAGCAATAGACTGTTACACTTGGTATCGCCCCCTGAATCAATCATTCGTTAGTCCGTTTTGGACACTTTGGAGATTGGCAGAAACCATGAACTATTAAGAGCCTGGTAGATGTTCTGTGGAATAGTAATGAGCAATTAATAGACACTTTTGCTACCACTGCTTATCTGATGTTCGCTCCGCTGCTCCACATGTCTGTTCGTAAAAAGGTGAACCACGTCTTCACAGGTTATTGGAGTCTTTTCACTGCGTATGCCTGATTAGAGACTGTGAGATTATATTTTATGCTAAAGCAAAATTGCTATTTGAAATTAGCATTTAATTAGTTTCAACACATTTTGGATTGGATATAACAAGTTTTAGTTTTTGTATTTAATTATTTATTGATGTTTTACACAGTATGGGCATAGTATACTCCTTACATAAATAATGAACATTCATACGCAATATGGGAAGAAAGGATGAATGACAAAATACTTTCAAGACAATGATTTGGATGATCTCTTCTTGCAAGGTAGACTTCCGGCAGAGATGAACTTGAGAATCTATACTTTGAAGAACTTAGACGTGAAAGGTTGAAACTGAATCTGTAACAATTATTAAAGGTTACTCCTTAAAGTGACCCTGTTTTACTACCATTTACAAGCCATGTCAAAATCGACCCTCTAGTGACATCACAAGTGGGAGTGTCCACCCAGATGTACGATGGATAGATAAGCCTACCAGTTGGTACGGTCCACTGGGTAGGCTGGTAGACTGATCTATCCATCATACATCTGGGTGTATGATGGAAGTTGAGTAAAATTGTAAGGCTATTACAATGTTACAATATTACAATGGATGTACCTGGACAGTTAGTCACAAGAAATATATATTGGGTTGAGGAAATTGGGGAAAATCTAATGTAGAAAAATGCTACTGGCTATCGGTGATACATTGGAACAATGCCAGCCATTGCACCATTTATGCTGTTGTACTGCATTCACTTCAAGACTGTGGTTTAGTTTTTTGTCGTCTCCTTTACATTGTTGTTGGCAGTTATGTCACTACTAATGCCCTCATTAGAGGACTGATTTCACAATAATCACTTAGTTTTCATCAGTGTAGTTTTGTAATATACGTTTTGTTTTTGTTGTAATTTAGTTAATTAATTGCAAATATTAAATCAATATCTGCAATTATAGACAAGAGAGGAACAATTAAACATTTAGTATTTCGTCCATTTGGTTTTGTGAAATTAAGATCTTATGTATTTTGCCACTTTTTGCTCCATCACGTATAAAGTTACATTTGGCAAGATGTCCGCTGAAGAAATCTCTGCTCGGTGCGAAGATAAAATGCATAGGAGATGGTAACTGTCAGCAGACAAATGCCACTGTGGCAAAATATCTAGTGTGAAGTCAAAAGGCATTTGCAATGATTTATTGACTTATTGACTTATTTGCAAGTCATGAAATGCATTTGTGAATAGACCCATCTGATTCCATTAACCACCTTTTTTTGTTTAGTTCTTTTTTGCAACGTCAAAACTGAACATAAAACCTCCGCAGATCCAGCGTCTTGTATTCATCCTAAGAGCAATTCTATGTTTTTATGAACCAAGTGACAGCGTTGCCCTATATTTGTTGGAAATTGGATCATGAATATTGTGTTAACCTAGAAAAAAAGTTAAAACCCGTGCATGCTTTCTTGTTCCCTCTGATCCTGCACTCTTTTGTTGCTCCACTGGCCCATTGTACCCCGGAAGAGATCAAGGAGCGCCCTGTCGGCTGTGGATTATTGCATTGTAGAAGCGCCACTGTAGGGAAAGAGGATTAGCAGAGGAGACACTGGTGGAGGATTCTAAAGGACGCTTCTCCATGGCACCCATGGGACACGGATTGTTAAAGTGTAAAATTATCTCGATTATTTGTGTTTTTTTCTTTTGAGACAGGATCTGGATGCAGAAAATAATAATAATAATAATAATAATAATAATAATAAAAGCAGTTTGTATAACTCTATTTCCCGACTTCTCTCTTACAGGCAGCCATGGACCTCGAGGGTGGCCAGCTGCCTACCCAGAATGTGGGCAGAGGAACCAATCCCCTGTGGACATCACAGACGAGGACGCTCAGGTCTCCCAGGAGTACCAGAAACTAACGCTCACTAACTTCAGCGTTGAATCATCCAACCAAACTACCATGAAGAACACAGGGAAGACAGGTACGCATTAGTATTGTTGACACAGCGCGCTTTCATCAAACTGCATTATACACATCGTCAAACCATCGCCATTGTTTATTTTACACTTTTACTGTTTATTTCTAGTGACAGAAAGTCTTCAGGAGGAGGATAATATGCATTTTTTTCATAGACAGTCACCGTCATCCAACGACAGTGTTTTTATAATCATACCATTATACATTTTTACACGTTTTTTTTTGTCCATTATATATTTCAATAATTCAAGCAGTCCCATATTTTTCACCACACAAACACACTCCCATGTTTAATAATAAGCTGTTGTCTCAAACGATGCCTTCAAGATTTTTTATAGTGAGCAATTTTCGTTCAAAGATCAGATGGCTGTAAAATCCCATGACAGTTGGCAGCAGAGTTCTGACTGTAATTGATCTCCCTTGGTTTGGGTGATCCTTCTCTCCAGAGTACAGAGAGTTGTCTTGTGCCTTTGATCTTAATTAGCCTTGTTAGCTTCCATAACAACCCAGGCCAGCGGGGGAAACATTCTTCGGCCTGCTTTATACTAAAGACGGAAAAAACGACAAAAAACTGAGTTGGCTAGTGGTTCAGCAACGTGCAATTTATTTAGATTGGGAGCCACAAGTTAGTTAAATGTTTCTTGAAATTGAAAGAACTATGGAAAAGACAATTTAGCTAATGACTGATTAAATAGTCTGATATATATGTTATTATGTATGCAACATGTACTATACTCATATATATATATATATATATATATATATATTTATCTTTATCTTCACTCACCAGTTCCTCGGAAGTACACATTTGGAGAACGATGGAATAAGGTCCAGATGGAATGAGGACCAGTAATATGACACTGCTAGATATATAGCATTAGTTAAATGTCGGTCGATCACCATGATCACAATCAAGCGTGTGCCAAACAATGCCAGTACGGCAATTTTCGCCTGGAGGCGGCCTACGAGACCTGATCAATGCATCGTGATTCATCGCAGCACAGTCCATTCTCCTGCCTCGAACTGCTCTGACACCGGGCCGCTGCTGGCAGTGTTCCAGTCATTGTTGTTTAACCAAACATTTCCCAAGCAAATTTCAGACCGTCGACCAAATTCATGAGGAAAGGGGAGACCCTGGGGACATTTGCATTGATCAAGGATTTACTTTCACACACACTCGCGCTCCTTCACAGGCTGTGATTCAAGGTCTTTTTGGCTTAGCGTCTAATTCCCGCTGTGCTCTTTCTTGAGTTCAGACAGACGTACCCAGAACAGCATTTCTAATGAAAGTCTCAGGGCCAACCCGCCTCCCAGACTTTCTTAATTCCTACACACGGGATTTCAAGCCGGGCCCCGCGTCAACACCACCTCCGGTAGGGCTTTTTATTGGCAAACATCACAACTTTTCAGGCAAAACAGAAGAAGAGAGATATGGGGTTACACGGGGAGACCCGTCTTGCCTCTCGACTCGCTAGGCGACCTCTTCGTAACCGCTGTGAGCCGCGCTGTGAGCCACGAGCACCTGATCTCGGTCTCCTACCGGGAAGCTTTCCATGATCCTTCCTCTCTCATCTCCTTACTCTCTCATATCCTTCCCTCCTTCCCTTTAAATGCAACCTCTTCCGTCTCACCCTCGCACTGCATTCGGTGATTTCATGTTTTAAGTAGACGTCGAGATTCAGACACTCCAGCATGTGCCCTTGTGTTCTCCTGCCAGCAATCTGTTTGCAGATCCACGCACGCTCCTCGCTCCTCGTGCGCTTTGTTTTGTGGCTTGATCTGTAGAGTCTGACTAAATCCTCCTGTAGCAGAAGGGTGTCAGTCAACAGCGAGGGAGAGAGAGGGAGAGAGAGCAGCCTCTTATTTGTTTTGTGTGTGTGTGTGTGTGTGTGTGTGTGTGTGTGTGTGTGTGTGTGTGTGTGTGTGTGTGTGTGTGTGTGTGTGTGTGTGTGTGTGTGTGTGTGTGTGTGTGTGTGTGTGTGTGTGTGTGTGTGTGTGTGTGTGTGTGTGTGTGTGTGTGTGTGTGTGTGTGTGTGTGTCGGGCTGAGGAGACACCGGAAAAACACTGCTAGAGACACATCGGTGTGCGATGGCGACATGCATCCTGGATACATTTTGATCCCGTCCATATACATC
>OOFB01024514.1:41718-44218 GCA_900323305.1 Trachyrincus murrayi
TCCAAAACCAATTTGACAACTAAACAAACATGGGCTCCACATAGTAACAAAAGGCAGGTGTGTGTGTGTGTGTGTGTGTGTGTGTGTGTGTGTGTGTGTGTGTGTGTGTGTGTGTGTGTGTGTGTGTGTGTGTGTGTGTGTGTGTGTGTGTGTGTGTGTGTGTGTGTGTGAGTGTGTGTGAGAGAGAGAGACGTACCCATCTTTCCATCAAGTAAACTCAAGCTCGCGTGTCTGTATTCCCCCGCAGCAGACAAGCGGCAGGATTGGTCCATGATGTCACCGTCATACGGAAGGGCTTCTGTCGGCTGCGGGTCCGCGTCCGGCGGTGTCGCTAACTCATCCTTAGCGGTTTTATTTCAGACCGCAGCAGAAAAGCCCCGCTGTGCTTGGGCTACAGAAATGCCCTGGGAAAATGTAGCTTGTGCGGACGCCAGCATGCTACCTGATCAATACAAGAGTTTTGCTACTGAACAGCTATTTGATTCAGAAAACTGCAACTCTAACGCCACGCTACTCAGAAATGTGTTTAAACTATTACACTGGGTACAGTCCTGCTTTTTTCACGTCCCGGGACCGGGACCTTACACCGCTCTGCTCCTCTCACCGGCTGGAGCGTAACAAAAAGAAAGGATTTGGCAAATATTATGAATGATCCATGTACACGATGAATAAGACTTTCTTCCCCTGCCCTTCAAATATCTTTCCATCAAATCCTCAGCGGTGTGTCCGAGTGATTGATAATGGACCTTCTGCCCAACTGCAGCTCTCTAAGAGCTCTCTGTGTCTGTGTCTGTGTGTGTGTGTGTGTGTGTGTGTGCGTGTGCGTGTGCGTGTGTGTTCCCCGTCCACAGATGCAGATCTACCTTTACAACTCTGACGACTTCGACAGCCTCGGCGCGGCCATTAAGCAGAGACGCGTCATCGCTGCCATGGCCGTCTTCTTTCAGGTACCGAGTGTGTGTGTGTATACTGTGTGTGTACTTATTTCAGGTACAGAGTGTGTGTATATATACTGTGTGTACTTAATTCAGGTACCGAGTGTATTGTATGTACTTATTTCACGCGTGACGCAGCTGAAAGCCACTGCTTTCCGTGGATAATGGCTCTAGTGTGTGTGATTTATATGGCTTATATATACATATATATATATGTATTATATTATGTAGAATATATATATTCTCAGTCTTCGTGTGTCAAGGTGAGAAAGCGCTGAGTAGCCACAGCGAGTGGGTATATTGGATTCTGTGTCCACAAGGAGCTCTTAATGTGGAGGAGAATCTAGATTCTTCTTCTGCTGCTTTTTCTCCCGTCCGCGTCCCCCACAGAGGTCCTCCGCTGTTCAGGAAGTTGTTTCAACTTTCATGCTGCCACGGGTGCACGTAGTGTTTAGGGCAGGGCAGGGCAGCTGAGATGAATCTTCCCCTCTTTAAGGGCCCAGCTTCACAGGGTAACCTTTTAAAAGCACCTCCGCTGCCTTAATTGGTTAACGGTTATTCTAGGTGTGTGTGTGTGTGTTTTCGGACAGCTATTAAAAAAAAAAAGTATTGAAAAGAAATTCAAACTCCCTCAGATACTAATAACATAATTTAACAAAAAGCCCTTAATGATGCTGAAAGGTACTCATTTTTCTACATGCACCTGTGAACCACCGCACACACAAAAATATAAATATTACTCTGAGAGATTCATAAGCATAACTGGGGCTCTTTACTGTACTGTAGGTCTGCTTCATTTTTCATTCAATTCTATTTATTGTTTAATCTAGCGATAAGAAGACTAGAGTATATGACTCGGGGTCACCGAGAACCCGTAATGGGGACACAGGTGTTAGCGGTCTAGGGCTGAAGACAGTGAGGAACCGCGTGCTAGCTAGCACCTAAATGCTTCCGCTGGGTTCTGACATCTCTATCGCTTACCGCAATTAGCACCGCTGCGCGCAATCCGCTGAATTGCAGATTGCGACGTGAGCTTTTTATTGTATCTGTATTTTACTTTCTTTATTTTTTTTTACGGAAACACACACAGACACACACACACACACGCACACACTGGCACAGATTCGCCATATCCAATCAATAAGGCAAGGTTACTTTCCTTTCCTTCTCCCCAGGGTCCCTTAATGGCCTCTTAGGGGCTCATATTATCAACATTCAGCATTCGGTAGCGCACAATTATTCTCTTCCGACTGACCTGAATTAATGTTGAGCAGGACGAGGACCGGTCCCCGTGTCCCATCCCCGTTTTGTCCAAGTGCGTCTCTTAAGTAGGACATTGGGGGATATTGTGTAGAGAGTGTGTGGCTAAACAGGTAAATTACTTTTGCTTCATCTCAAGAATTACAAATAACGGAGGAGGTGACATTGCCTTAGAAGGGTCAACATCTCTCTCTCTATATATCTATATATATATATATCTATCTATCTAGCTATAGATATAGATATAGATATATAGCCTCACAAAGCAGTAATCTAAAGCCCTGCATATCAAAACAAAACCAAGT
>OOFB01024514.1:49218-53289 GCA_900323305.1 Trachyrincus murrayi
GCTTTTGCCCTGTTACGCTGTCTTTTCTCCCACACTACTTCTGTGTTTCTTAGTTTGTAGTTTTTGTCTCTTTTTTGATGCTGGAGGTGCCTGGTGAGAAATGAGCCATCTTATTTCAAAGAGGGGCAATCTATGTGAAGTTGGTTTGAGGTTTTCGATGCCGTGGTGAATGGCTCTGCTTGATGTTCTCCCCTAAGAGTGGTCGTTAAGTTTGTATAGTACCCCCGTTTTGCTACCGCTGAAGGCATGCTTATAGTTTGTTTAAAATATACAGTTATATTGGCTGTTAACATATAGTATGTTGGATGGAGATTATTGCCCCTTCCACGCATGCAGTCTATTCCAGAAATGTTCCGGAGCATTCCCTGCATAGGGTCATGTGTGAATGGGCTGTCTTCCAGAAGTGACTGTGTTGTGAATGAAAGCAGTAACGTTGCAGGGAGAGGCACGTAAAGGGTTATGTCCGTCTGACGTAAGACGCTTTCACTTGGAGCGAGCGAACCAATCACAAGACTCCGCTGATGACGTATTTGAATCCGTGACTGTTTATCTTAAGGCGCCGATGCTTTTCGGGCGATTTGATAACAATATCAATACAACTTCTTTTGTTTGCGAACAAGCTCCTTTTTTCAAGAATGCCTGGAAACTGGACAGATTCAGAACTAAGGGAGCTCCTCTCAGTCCCCGCAGAGAGTCTTCTTCTGTTGAGTTTTATGGCGGATGGCATCTAAGTGTTGCATTACCGCCATCTGCTGGACGGTCCCTCGGCCCCTCTATTCCAGCATTGCTATGCCGTGTGTGAAATGCCGCAAGATGGAAATGTTCCAGAACGTGGCTGCATGTGTGAATAGTGAAAATCACTTGCGGTGCCTGAAAGGTTATCCCAGTAATTTACCGAGAACTACGTGTGAAAGAGGCTTATGACTCCGACATACGAGTCCATTAGTTTTTTTTAAACCTTTTATTTTTTTCTCAGTGATGAATCAGAGTTTGGTCCCTGATGATTAGCAAATTAATATTCAGTTCGTGTTAAGTCTCCAAGTAGTGCAGAGCAGCGGTAATGCTGGCATGGATTCAGTACCTAATCCCGGCCAAGGTTTACTCACACAAAATGGTTCTAATTCATTAAAGTTCTTCATTAAATATATATATAACAATATATATATAACTTCTTTGCAGATATAAAAACTGAACTTCTCTTTCTCTTCATTTATGCTCAAGAAAGCAACAATAACTCAATATCTTCTGTAGTTTTGTGCTGTTGAGTCAATGCTGTTGGGTTACCTCAACAATATACATTGGCAAGGCTAGCTGCATAGGCTAACTTAAAAACATAAATATATATATTTATTAATTCATAATTGGACTTCAACTTCAACAAACTCTTCTAGATTGTCGTTTTTTACCACATACAAACTTGTTTATAGCCCTAGTAGTGTGTACCTAACCATACATACAATAAAACCAGGTATGAAGGTGTGTACTAGGGAGCGAAGGGGGACCAGTCAGCACAGTCAAGGTTGTTCTTTCTGCTGCCTCTCGAGTGCTCTGGATTGAGCGGTGGACACGGGGGACGTCCCCCCTACTGATAACCCACAGGACATGGTTCCCCGGGGGACGTCCCCCCCCCCCCGTCCTGTGGGTTATCAGTAGAAAGACAAGCTGATTCATATTATTTAGTTTTGATGTATTTTTTAGTGTTTTGTATTTGTGTCTTTTTTTTCTTCTCCCCCCCAGTCCCCTTAGAAATACGCTTGGGGAGCGGGGACTGTTAAATATGCAAACTTGATTTTGATTTACGACTTAATATTGCAGTACAGGCACATCAACGCCCACCGTGTCATAAATAAGGTAATAACTAGGTGTTTGATAAATCATCAATGCGGCGCGGGAGTAAATAACAGCGCCGCGGCCGGATGTTGCAGTGAGACGGAACGGCTTTAATTAAAAGAAAGCCCCTCGGAGGGATCCATACAGCCCTCCCCACGGCCCGAATCAATACCGAGCAACACGTCTCACTGAAACAGACCAGCAAAACAGAATAGACTTTTTGATTTTATTCATTTGCACCCATGTGTTTATTACAATGTTTAAAAAAGAAAGGATTAATTGTAAGGTGGCCCTAAGGAGCGTGAGATGAAGTACCGGGCTCCTCCGTTTCCGTGAGAAAAAGCTACACATGTTGTCACTCGGGTCTTTGACTCCCAGCCCAAAGGCTCTGGGTTTGAACCCCCATGTATGCAGTCTACCTGCTGGCGTCCTTGAGCAAGATGACTAGCCCCTACTCTGCTCATGAATAAACCCCTGCCTCATCATGTAGCGCGCGCATGCTAACATGACCCAAATAGTAACGCAATTATGAAAGTCAGCACGGAGATGACACGAAAGTGTGCCGCCAAGACAAACAGTCGTTAGTGGAATACCCGGTAGACTAGCGCAACGTTAACCGGCAGCATCGCCGCGACTGGCATGGACGCTCTGGAGCACAGGCGACCACGTAGCCAGCGTGGCGTCGCCGTGCGGCCCGATGGAGCAGCGGCAGTATCGCCGGTTGACTTCCTGGGATCTGCAATCTGGAAAATCTGGAATCCATCAAGCCCTGCGCCTCCTCTTTGCACCTGTCAGACCTTATCAACACTTCCTGACATTTATTCACTCTTCCTTTCTTTTGTGTGTGTGTGTGTGTGTGTGTGTGTGACTCTTGCCCCCCCCCCTCACCTCACCTCGCACATAATTTTCATGATTGCTGTGATTGCGTGTGAGAGAGTGTGAACTCAAAGAGAAGAAGGGAAGCGGTGGCCACAATTTCATTATCACTGCCGGCGTTCACATGCGTGTTCACATGCGTGTTCACATGCGTGTTGTGTCCGTGCTCCAGCCTGCACTGCCACCTGCAGGCTCATGTGACCGTATTCAGAGCTGTCTGAACGTGTAACCGAAGCCCCCGCTTCACCTCGAATTCGAACACCGAGAAAGAAATGTTGCTTTAGGGACGGTGTTATCCCCGTGGTTACGAGAAGCTTAACCCTCTCTCTCTCTCAGGACGCAGACGTCAAAATCAACCGGAGCTCCACACACACACACACACACACACACACACACACACACACACACACACACACACACACCTCGCGGCCGGTGTCCCTTCATCGTGACGTCGGAGAGTAACCTTCGAGGCACGAAAAGACCGCAGCTTGAGTTAAACATAGGATTGTCCTCCTCTCTAAACTACCGTCTTGTTTTAGTCACGGTGACGGTCACGGTCACGGCATAGATTACTAATGTTGACGATCATGTAAGATTACCGCGTTTAAAACAAAAGAAAAACGATTTTTGGTTCACTGCCTCTTTAAGTCCTCTGGTGTTTATCGTGAAATGTACTGTGGGGAGACGCTCGAGAGACACACACACACACGAGTCTCACCTCTGCCAAGCCTTGGGGGGAGGGTGTGTTTCTTTAGTCATCCTCACTTTATGTCCATGTTGTTTTTGTGCCGCTGGCCACTTGGTTTCCCTCCGTGCACGCACACACATGTAAACACACATACGCACTCACAAGTACTCGCACGCACGCACACACAAGCACAGACCTTTTCAAAGTTCACGTCGTTCTCGTTGGTAAAAAGCAACACACCACTAGGGAGCCGTCCTCCTCTCATTCCTTTTGTTGTGCTGTTTTTTCTTTTCTCACCCACCACTCTCCCCCCTCGCTCCTCTCTTCCTCCTCTTCCTCTCCCCCTTGCTCCTCCTCATCCTCTCCCCCTCGCTCCTTCTTACCTCCCCTCTTCCCCCTCTTCCTCTCCCCCCTGCTCCTTCTTGGCTCTCCTCCTCCCCTCCCACTCCTCCTCCTCCTCTCCCCCTGCTCCTTCTCTCCTCCTCCTCCTCTCCCCCCCCCCCCCTCTCTCCTCCTCCCCCCCCTCCCCCCCCCCCCCCCCCCCCCCCCCCCCCCCCCCCCCTCCTCCCCCCCCTGCTCCTTCTCTCCTCCTCCTCCTCCTCCTCCTCCTCCAGTGTGTAGCAGTGTGCCCCTGAGGATGAAGATCCAGCCCCTGAACCAGTCTGCGCTGACGCTGA
>OOFB01024514.1:53309-70796 GCA_900323305.1 Trachyrincus murrayi
CTCCCTCTCATCACTCTCTCCCCCCCTCATCACACTCTCCCCCCTCCCCCCCCCTCCCCCCCCCCCCCCCCCCCCCCCCCCCCCCCCCCCCCCCCCCCCCCCCCCCCCCCCCCCCCCCCCCCCCCCCCCCCCCTCCCCCCCCCCCCCCCCCCCCCCCCCCCCCCCCCCCCCCCCCCCCCCCCCCCTCCCCTCCTCCTCCTCCTCCTCCCCCCCCTGCTCCTTCTCTACTCCTCCTCCTCCTCCTCTCCCCCCTGCTCCTTCTCTCCTCCTCCTCCTCTTCCTCTCCCCCCTGCTCCTTCTTGGCTCTCCTCCTCCCCTCCCGCTCCTCCTCCTCCTCTCACCCCTGCTCCTTCTCTCCTCCTCCTCCTCCTCTCCCCCTGCTCCTTCTCTCCTCCTCCTCCCCCCCCCCCGCCCCCCCCCCCCCCCCCCTCCCCCTCCTCCCCCCCCCCCCCCCCCCTTCCCCCTCCCCCCCCCCCCCTCTCTCCCCCCTCCCCCCTCCCCCCCCTCTTCTTTTTTTTTTTCCCCCCCCCCCCCCCCTCCTCCCCCCCCCTCCCCCTCCCCGCTCCTCCTCCTCCCCTCCCGCTCCTCCTCCTCCTCTCACCCCTGCTCCTTCTCTCCTCCTCCTCCTCCTCTCACCCCTGCTCCTTCTCTCCTCCTCTCCCCCCTGCTCCTTCTCTCCTCCTCCTCCTCCTCCTCCTCCTCCAGTGTGTAGCAGTGTGCCCCTGAGGATGAAGATCCAGCCCCTGAACCAGTCTGCGCTGACGCTGACCTGGGAGCGCCCCGCCTCCCTGTACCACCCGCCCATCACCAGCTACATGGTGTCCTACAGCTGGGAGAAGAGCGACATGGCCAACGAGAGGACCTTCACCAAGGCCGGGGACCAGATTATGGTCAGGGCTTCCTGCGGGTTTCAGGGGGGGGCTGTACCCGACTCAAGTCAATCGATTAGTCGATTATTTGACGATTCGTGATTTAAAAAGACAATTAAAACAAAGCGTTTTACAGCTTTAGGCGTCACTACGGTAACCGGCTTACAGAAGCAAGTTGAAGTGACGATCGATCCATAGGCTAAACCCAACCGTAGCATTAGAAGAGAACCGATGTTAAAAATAAAGTTACAAATAATGATATATATATAGATATAATATAGTTCAATATAATGGATGGAAAAACAAACCATGCGATCGCTGGACTGAGAGAAGTCGAGGCTCTGAGCGACTACTTGACTAGTCGACAGCCCTTTGTAACTGTACTCTTTTTTTATTTTTTATTGTTTATCGCTTTTTATGAAACTTTCCACAATGGCAGAGGGTGGTTAAAGATGGCCAGATAACAACATGCACACTGATTGGTCGAATGGTGGCGCTATCGATTGAAAATTTCCGTCGCCGGGTGTACATCTCCTGACCAGTTTAACCTGCAGTCGTGAAACTTTGCACACATATGTATCTCCTCATGATGGACACATTCGCCAGAGTCGGGTCCGCTCTGCCAGTCCCGACTCCCGTCCTCTCCCAACCCACGGTCCAGTTACTGCCGGGTGCTGAGAGCCACGCCCCCTCCTCGCTCTCTTCCCAGACAGCGCTAAACCACACCCCCTCCACATAAGCGTATTGTAATATAAGTTTTTTGATGTCGTGCACCGCTACCAGCCGTTAACCCGAACGTGCCGCTACATCAGGGCTGGCGCATTAGCGTGTTGCACATTGCGGGGGTTTACCGAGGTTTGCACCGAAGGCTTCTACGAGCTTTATCCACCCACGCATGCCCGACCTCAGGTACCCGGCGGGGTTGTAACAGCGCCTCGCAAACTGCACTTTATTCTCCGACAAACGGGACGAGTTTATTGTCAAAGTGTTGTGTCCAGGGACGTGTCTCCTGATTGAGTGGCTTCTCCCATCTGCTGGATGGACAGGGGTTTAGAGAGCCCTGATTGTTTGAAGGTGTGCCGTGAAGCTGCACATATCAGAGGACCGCGGGGTCACAGGCGATGTGTCGGGGAGAGGAGAGGAGAGGAGAGGAGAGACTGGAGGGGGAACGTCTGAATGATTACAAAACCGTCTGTCCTCTCCCAAACCCAGCAGCCGGGGCTGTCAGACTCTGCCCGCTCTTCGATACATGTGGATAATATGTGTCCTTTTCAGTGGAGAACATAATCTGTCGCTGGCTAGTGGTAGGATATTGGGTTCTTTTTTTTAAATTCAGGCACAGACATTGCTTTAATTAAAACCTGCCATTCATCAAAACATTGACGACGTAAAAGCAAAAAAGGGATATATATTTATATTTCTATGTGTAGGTTCTACACGATGCTTTACTGAGCCTGAAGCAGAGGAGCTCCTACTTAACCACCCTGTGCTCTTATTTTGTTCACTTCATTTCCATTTCAATTTCCATTTCTATCTCCAGACACGGGTCAATTTGGAGAAAGCACTTGCTTTCAGCCACCAGCGACAAATTAGTTGCGAACCTCTCAAAAGCACAAATCCAGCTGCCTTTCAACAAAACCATTTCTAACTTAAGTAATGTCAACTGCCAAGTGCACAACTCGAATGGGGAAAAAAAAAATGGAGGACGAGTTGCTGTGCAGGTAACAGCCCTGTCATTTCTCTAAATGAAAGCTGATATTTTTCTTTTTGTTTTGCCCAGCCTGTCATACATATTCCAAAAATGTTTTTCGGTTGTTTGAGCAGATATGAAAAGACGTGTACGGTTGTTGTTTGTTGTTAGAAACCCCCCCAGAAATATTAAATACATCATTTGTGCCTCTTCCTCTCGCAGAAGGCGGTGATATCGAACGTTTCCCCTGAGTTCCTGTACCTGTTCAGAGTGCAGGCCGTGTGTCAGCAGGACCTCCGGAGCGACTTCAGCCAGACGCTGCTCTTCAGGGGTGACCGCCGTCATTACAATCACAGGGGGGGGTCTTCTAAGTGTCTGTCCGTCTTTGTATCAAAGTAACATTTTGCCTCCTGTGTTCTCCTCTTGTTTCTCAGCCAACACAACAAGAATTTTTGAGGGGTCGCGTATCGTGAAAACAGGCATGGTGAGTTAACCAGAAGAGGCGTGCGTGCGTGTGCGTGCATGTGTGTGTGTGCACGTGTGTGTGTGTGTGAGACGCTGGCCTGCTGTGACTCTGGTCTCCAGCCCACAGTGTCTCCGGCGTCCTCTGCGGACATGGCCCCCATCAGCTCTGGATCCTCCACCTGGACCTCCTCCGGGTTGCCCTTCTCCTTTGTTTCCATGGCGACGGGCATGGGGCCGTCGTCAAGCGGCAGCCAGACCACGGTAGCGTCGGTGGTGACCAGCACCCTGCTGGCCGGCCTGGGCTTTGGCGGGGGTGTCATCTCCTCCATGCCCAGCTCCTTCTGGCCCACCCAGAACCCCTCCCGCCCCACCACCACCCCCCCGGCCGCCAGGCCCAGCACCCAACACACGGCCCCCGACGCCGACGGGCCCTCGGAGGAGACCCCGGCCCCGCGGGAGGGGGCGGGGGAGGAGAAGGAGACTAAGGAGGATAAGGAGGAGGGAGAGGAGGAGGGGGCGGGCGAGGACAAGAGGAAGAAGAGTAAGAACCATCCCGACGACGTCGTCGCGGAGGAGCGGCCGGACATCTCCGTGACGACCGCCCCCCCGACGTCCACCGCCACCCCCGCCGGCACGGAGCCCGGCAGGCCCACCGCCGGGGTCACCCTGGCCGGGGTGACCCCCGGCACCCGGGACGACGCGCCGGTCACGGTGCAGCCGGATGAGGACCGAAGCGTGGCCCCTACCCAGGGGCCGGGCAACGACACCACGGAGATGCAGATCCCCCAGAGCCCGACGGTCTCCGCCAAAACCCCCGACGATGACAAGAGTCAGTGGCCCTTCTCCGTTCACATCGGTGAGTGGTCGCCTCGCGTCTGTCACTCAGATCCCATCTCGAATCCCCCACCGCCTAACGCTTCAAATATCATACAAATATATTTTAAAACAATCCACGGGATGTACTTTAGCATAATATCCAAACAATTCAACCCCCAACCAAATGTTTTTCCGACGTGACATTCTCCACAATTAATGCAGGTTTGATTCCAGAGAAGTGCCACACACACACACACACACACAAAGCCTCCATGCTTGAGTGTCACTGCAAACTGGAGCCCTGCAGGCAAGTTTGCCAACAGGCTTTTGTTTTAAAGGCGAAATGAAAGCAGAGAGAAGCGTTAGCTTCGGGGCGGGGAAATGCCACCAGGGCATTTATCTTATGAAGTGCAAACTGTTTGCCATTTGTTATTTGCCACAATTTAAATCTCTTTTAACCGTCTGAATAATGAGATTCAGTTTCATCACCCAAAGGTAAAGGAAGACAATTATTTTGTGATTATCAAAGAAGATTCCACATGGAACGGCATACTGCAGGTTCACCGAGAAACGACTTGAATCAGTCGGAAATATAATGTATAATAATAAAATATAATGTATAATAATATAATAAAATATAATGTATAATAATATAATAACAATATAATGTATAATATAATATAATATAATGTATAATAATATAATATAATGTATAATAATATAATATAATAATATAATAATATAATAAAATATAATTAATATAATATAATATAATGTATAATAATATAATATAATGTATAATAATATAATAATAATATAATGTATAATAATATAATGTATAATAAAATATAATTTATAATAATATAATATAATGTATAATAATATAATAAAATATGTATAATAATATAATATCATGTATAATAATATAATATAATGTATAATAATATAATAAAATATGTATAATAATATAATAAAATATCATGTATAATAATATAATATAATGTATAATAATATAATGTATAATAATATCATAAAATATCATGTATAATAATATAATATAATGCATACATGCAAGTTGCTGTAAAGCATTGCATATATCCTGTATGCGAACTGATTCTATGATAACCATGTAATCATAATAACACTGCTTTTATTATCGTTATTATTAATGTTATTATTATTATTTGACGCAACCGGTTTAAAATGCCGAACTCCTTCCAAAATAGATCTTGGCAAAACAGACTGCCTACTCACCTGGAAACAAAACAGACTGCCTACTCACCTGGAAACAAAACAGACTGCCTACTCACCTGGAAACAAAACAGACTGCCTACTCACCTCGAAACAAAACATTTCTGTCTCGCTTCACCGCTCTCATCTTCTGTGACGAGCAACCGAGTGCGGCCAGGCCCTCTCTAAACATGGTAATACGTTCAGAATAAAACCAAATTCTCACTCGACAGTCACCAAAATACACCTATACACTTTTTTAGAGGAGCTAGCTATAGCCATCTATCTGTCTGTATGAGTTTTATGCTAATGGTTGTCATAGTGACTGACTATTATTGTGGCCTGGAGTTATTTTCATGTCAATCACCAATCCTCATAAGCATGCATGCACACGTGTGAGCGTGGGCCCGTCTGTCTGTCTGTCTGTCTGTCTGTCTGTCTGTCTGTCTGTCTGTCTGTCTGTCTGTCTGTCTGTCTGTCTGTCTGTCTGTCTGTCTGTCTGTCTGTGTATGTATGCAGGCAGCGTAGCCTCTAGTGCCTGGGATGTCTGACTCCCCCCCCCCCCCCCCCCCCTGCTGAAAGGTTCTGGGTTCAAACCCCAATGTCCTACAGTCTACCTGTAGGGAGATGCCTGCACCCCTTCCATCTGCTCCTTACTGTCTCTGACATAGATCTGAATCCCCTT
This sequence comes from Trachyrincus murrayi, assembly GCA_900323305.1. Lineage (NCBI taxonomy): Eukaryota > Metazoa > Chordata > Actinopteri > Gadiformes > Macrouridae > Trachyrincus > Trachyrincus murrayi. The sequence continues at coordinate 59,065 of OOFB01024514.1, forward strand.
TTGGGTTCCACACGCCTGCTTGAATGAGCAGTAAGTGTTTAAGATCCATATTTTTCTGCATTTTATCTCTATGTATATTTATTAACTTTTTCCTCTGTTCTTCAGACAGGAACGACCTGTCCAACCTGACCCGGAGCCCCCAGCCCGGGCTGGGCCGGGGCGTGTGGATCATCCCGCTGGTGGTGGTGTCCACGCTCACCCTGCTCTGCCTGGTGATGCTGCTGGTGGTGTTGGTCTACTGGAGGTGAGCATCCCCCCCCGGGCACTGTAACACACAAAAGATACGCCGGTACACTGGATCCCTTCCGTTCCACGAGGGTTCTTTAGATCCTGGCTGAGGAATCTAGGGCAGCAACACACACACACACACACACCGTTCCTCTTCTTCTAGCGCTGCTTTGAGATAGCACGCCTGGCGTCATATCACACAGATCTCTCCATCGCTCGTGTCCCGCAACCCTAATCAGTATACAACCGTATCGTGGTATTTACGTTTGAGATGCATTGTACAAGTTGCGTTCAATGGTATGTTCTAGTGAAATCTGTGATTAAAGAGACCCTACCTTGTACGTTACAGTGATGTATGATAGGGATGGGCGACATCCATTTTAAAACTTCTCCTCCCCAAAGTTCAGTTCATTCATTAATTCTGCCTTTATTCTTTATTTCATTCTGTATTCACACGCAACATGCATCCAGCACGTTGCGTGTAACGGGGGATAAAGTGGGTTTTCTAACCTTCATTTTACTCAACTCTGAATGTCTGCAATCAGATTTCAGTCGTTCACAGACAGGGGCCGTCATACATTATTTCTTTTTACTAGCTCACTCGCGGTGATAGCGCTAGCTGCCATTTCAGCGCCTTCAACTGTCATAAGCCCGTGTCTCCTGCTCAAACACATCCCACTGATTGGCTGACGTCAGATCAAAGTCTCTAGCGTCACATGACCGCAGCGGACGGTAAGCACGACCCCAGATCAGTTGGCAGTTAGAGAGTGTGGGAAAAAAAAATGAAACAAGCGCTTATAACAAGAGACATATTTTGAGACGGTGGACACAGCCGTGATACACCCTATCGGCCAACCCTGTAGTATGAGGAGACTATGGAAAACACGCCAGTAACAGCACTTTAACAGTAAATTATGGTTAACACAACACTAACCATAATGAGATCATTATAAAAATGAAGACTGAATTAAAATCTTAATTTAATGCAGAAACCTGCATACATAACTATTCAAAGTGACTGTGTGTGTGTGTGTGTGTGTGTGTGTGTGTGTATATATGTCTAGCTTTAGAGGAAATATTTTTAATAGAACTCTGTTCCCCCCTCGGTGAAAAAGGGATAAAAAAAACTGATTCATCTTATCCTGTCACTCCCCTGGGTGTGATGTGAAAGACCTAGAGGCCCTTAAAATGTGGCAGGAGCCCCAGCTGTGGCCCTGCGCTTGCAGCTGATTTCCAGCCACACGGTAATTATACACACCATGCCTGGGCCACAGTTTGGCTAGCTAGCAGGCCAATCGGCTCCCAGAGGTTTGCTGCATCTCCCTGGCCATCCTTCTCTCTCTCTCCACGTGCAGCTGTTTCACGTTGTGCCCCGCCTGTGGGACTTCGCTAAGATGCTACGAGAAAGAGGGTAACTCTTCACAAGTACTCTTGGTTGTACTCTTGCTAACGGTCGTTGTTGAGGCTAACCGTCTTCGCGGATGGTTGCGCGTTGTGTTACCATGTCTGTGATCCTCTGATTAGTTAGTTGAAGTGTATACTCTGTTACTTACTTGCTAAGTAACCAATTGTATTGAATAAACCAAATTTATTCAATACAATAAATTACCAAAAATTTTACGCAATAGATGAATAATAAACATATAATATAATTATAATAATAAACGATAAACAAATGAACAAACAAATGTACATGAAGTGCAAAATTTGCATTTAAATGTGCAAAGTGTGTGCATGTATGTGTGTGTGTGTGCATGCCGCCACACGGCCATCTCTGAGGTTGTGGTCACGGGCTAATCTCGACAGTAACACGGTGTCTGTCTGCCGTCTGCGGCTGACAGGTCAACGGAAGCCGTGATGGCAGTGTAACGTCTCAGGCGGGGGATATATAGCAGGGGTGAATGAGGACGGGCAGCTCTCGGGTGTGAAAGGGGCGTCACAGTGATTGTGACAGTTGCCAGACATTGTCTGCCTTCCCTGGGGGGCGGGGGGGGGGACTGGACCATGATGAAAAGACTGGATCAACTCCCTCACATCCTGGCTGTCTCAGTCCCGTGTCTGTTCACTCTCTGCCTTGTCAATCTCCGCTGACTGGGAGGCTATTGGAGCACTTTGCTGCAATCAATCTCTCCCAACACCCTTTTCTTCCTCTCTTTTGCTTTTGCCGAGGACTGACCGAGCGGACCACCTTCCTGGAGAACTGTAACCTCGTCGGTGACCGGCGACGCGCTGACCAGAAATCCTTTCTGATCTTTTTTGGCGTTGATGTTGTCCTCATTTGTTCACCATCACAACACAGCCTACACCGCTCACCGTCTTAATGTGATACAATTAGTCTTCTAGAACAATGCACGGCGGTGCAGCTGGAAGCCTCTTGGGCACGGAGGCCCACAGATGCTCGGCAGAGAGGCTCCCATCTGCAAATGGCTGGTTTTAAAACGCTAGCCGTGCTGGCTGCCGGAGATGCCCCGAGTCAAGTGATTCATTGAAGGGGAGATGCATCAAACCCGGTTTTAGGATTCATATACGCGGCAAGGCAGCTCAGTCGCACCCTCATTTCCCTGCTCCAACCCCCGCCTCCTCGTGGGTTCCAGCCCATTCTTCTGAGGCCCTGTGTGGGGCACGGGGGAGGGCCAGGGGGATGGAGGGTGTGGGGGAGAGGTATTGACTGAGCCGGTTAGTTAGCCACGCCACATCTGACCCCCAACGGGAGTCATTAGGGTGTACAGCTGTGACGCAAGCCAGGAGCAAATACACTCGCACTGAGTCTCTCTCACTCTCGCTCCCTCTCTCTCCGTCTCTCCATCTCACTCTCGCTGGGAAATATCCTAAGTGCCGTTTAGTTTCAGGTTTATTGGCGTCTTTTTCACACACAAAGAATGATCAACCTCTGCTCCCTCCTCTGCATGAAGCACAGGTAGGACTCAACCTTTTTTAGAGAGTTTCTGCAATAGCTGCTTGGCAGAGCAATCCAGAGGGTATGGGTAAGACAGGGGGTAGGGGTAAGACAGGGGGTAGGGGTAAGACAGGGGGTAGGGGTGAGACATCCAGGGGGTAGGGGTAAGACAGGGGGTAGGGGTAAGACAGGGGGTAGGGGTAAGACACCAACGGCCTCTTTTTGCGTGACAGAAGTAACACTCGACTTTCTTTATGTCGTGTTGATCGGCAAATAGAAAACAATTTCAGGAGTTTGAACTTTTGGATCAAACAGTTCACGGCTTGATGTAAGGTAATGGGAATACTTCTTTCTTTTGTAGTCGGTTGGGGTGGTTTGTTTGGGGGTTTTTCTTTGCCCTGAAGGGGAATGCTAATTCCTCTGGATATGTGTGACTCTTGGCTCTTTGTCACAGTTTGTTTCTCTGTTCCCTGACTGGTGTTGGCTCACACTGGCTCCCAGGGGCCACTCCACACCATTGACACTTACCTTGGTGAGAACAGCGTTTAGCTTTTAAAAGAAAAAAACATTTGGCTCTCTGTTGTAATTCTGCTCACCGTTTAGACACTCACACCTGAGGCTGGACCCCCCCCCCCCCCCGCCCCCAAGAAAATACGAAACACGAAACAACAATGTGACACCGGTGACACGGTGACAGACTGGCCCTGGAAAACAATTTGACGCTGTCTCGCCGTCCTCCGCTTCACCGCGGATTCATCTGTGGTTGAGAATTGTGTTGTGCCGCGTTGTTACCTGCCTTACCCGTCTGTCCTCCTTGTTGTGCCGCGTTGTTACCTGCCTTACCCGTCTGTCCTCCTTGTTGTGCCGCGTTGTTACCTGCCTTACCCGTCTGTCCTCCTGCGGCTGTAGGAGGTTCTTCCAGACGGCCCACTTCTACGTGGAGGAGACCAGCTCTCCGCGGGTCGTAGCCAATGAGAACATCCCTGTCATACCGATACCAGGTAAGCCCCGCGTCCTCTCGGCCTTGTGCCCTACACGCGACACACTTTCTCCCTTGCCTACAACTTTCAAAGTGTTAGCACGCCTCTTGTTGTAGTCTGAGGCTTAAAGTTTAAACTAAAGAAGAAACCGCTGTGGTTGGATTGATTCTGAATCCAGCGGCACGGCCAATCAATGACCGGCTAACAAGTCAAGAAGAAATGCATCCTGGGGGGTTGAGTTACAATGCATTCAGTGGTACAAGGCGTCCGTGTAGCAGGTATTGATCGTGGCCTTATAGGCACCCCCCCCCCTGGCTACGCCCATCCTCTACGTTATCAATCAGTTTCATTTACCACTTTGTTAGCTTAATGTCTTCATTTGCACAGTTTCAATTCATTTATATGTAAATGACTCAGAGCAAGCACCGCCGCGGGAGTGGCCTACCATTGGTCCAGGTAGCGGCAGCTAGTCAATATTGAAGCTCTGCAGAGCCATTAAAGTCGCGGGGACTCTGGCTGTGACCTATTTCATGGCAGTGATTCCTTATTTAAAGAGTGCAGCTGCTGACAATATCGACTCTCCCAGTATTTAGCTTTTTACTGCGCGTCTGCCCGCCTGCCTCCTTCCTTCATCGGTGAGTCTCCCCCCTCGGATGTCTTGTTCTTGTCGTGTCTCCCCACCTCCCTCCGCCTTACATTACGCCCCGAGAACTGCAGCCGGGGGAGTGTCTATAAAGACAGATAAAGAAAGGTAAATGTTAACAGGAGTCGGCTTAATGGATTGGAGATATTTTCTATGGGTTATAAATTGCATCATTTCTCCGGCTGCTTTGACATTTAAGAAGTTCTAAAAGTGAAACGACCCGAGGTCATTCTCTATTTGGCGGTGTGTGTGTGTGTGTGTGTGTGTGTGTGTGTGTGTGTGTGTGTGTGTGTGTGTGTGTGTGTGTGTGTGTGTGTGTGTGTGTGTGTGTGTGTGTGTGTGTGTGTGTGTGTGTGTTTCCGTTTCTTCTTCTTCATCCACGGCTTAGCATACAGTCGCTGTGTACAAGCGAGCGTGCACGTGCACGTGCGTGAGCGTCCGTATGCAAATCAGCCGCTCTGTGCCCATCTGCTTCACCGGCAGCACCAGCAGCACCCTGCCCTTGGCACCATCAGTTCATATCTTTTTTTTTGTTGCATTCAAATGCTCTGTCAAACATCACATTTCCATTTTAATGAACTCTGCTGATTAGCCCGACCAACGTGCCTCACGCCACAAAGCCAGACAAGGGGGGGGGGGAATACGTTTTGATAAATGAACAGGTAATGATGAACCAAAAAACAGGTCCAGCGGCCACCTCTGCTGTGTTACCCAGTCAGGCGTGTGAGGGCCCTTTTGGCCTCAGCTGTAATGGAGTATTAGTCATTGGCCGGTAATAAACTGGTCTCCTCGCGGCAGGGATGGCAGCTGAGCCTTCGTCGGCTGTGAGTGTGACCGGCGGCGTTTAGCCGCTAGAGTTGTTGAGGTCTCGTGATGTCACGAAACACACGCGCTCCCTTTTTTTAAATTCTGAAATGCTTGAAATGTAAAATGAAGGCTTCTGTCTGGAGAGTTCATCACGGGTGTCAACGCTGCTCTGCTCTAGCAGTGGGAAACGGCAGCTATATCTTGCTAAGTATCTCTATATTATGTGTATCATATTATATCTTATATCTCTTTTCTCCCCTATTTTTTTGTTTGTTTGTTTTGATAGTTTTTATTTGTGATTCTGTGATGATTTCCAGGCGGGTGGAGAGCCAAGTGACTGATCTGGTTTCACACCTTGTATTATTTTTGCCCTTTTGAATTTGAAAAATGGCTAAATCTGACAAATGATATCCTGGTCTCTTTTCTCTCTGTATTCTCGACACACACGGTAGATGTCGACAGACCTTGTAGCTTTGTAGAAGATAAACACAACACACACACACACACACACACACACACACACACACACACACACACACAGACGTGTATGCTCACACTACAAATGACCAGCGCTAGTACAATGCTAATGTGTATGTGCTAATGCTGATGCTGATTCCCTCCCCCAGACGACATGGACGCCATCCCAGTCAAGCAGTTTGTGAAACACATCATGCAGCTCTACTCTAACAACCTGCACGGCTTCGCCCAACAGTTTGAGGTACAGTCGAAACCGCCCCGTGCCCCATCGCTTAGTTAGCATTGAAATGCTATGGGTGTCAAAGGAGACGTGCATCATTATGTTTGGTTTTGGCTAGCGATGGCTAACATCGTAGCTTTGATTCAGTACATGTCCTCCTTAACTACTCTGCAAATGAGGTCTGGATTTAGGCACTCATGTGGTGTAATGTCGGGTTTCTTGGTTTGCTTGTCAATTTCGGCGAACAGATGGATAAGGGAGGGAGAGAGACTCAAAGGTCGGCAGAATAAATTGGGATGGACGGAGGTTAATTAAATGTGGTGGAGTCGGTGGCTGGTTGAATGGGCCATTTCAGGAACACATTGTCCGTTACCACAATAAAAGTGCAGGCAAACATTTTACTCCTGATTCCTTGTCTCTGATTAGAGGACATATCCGTCAGGGACATCTACTTTATGTATTATTATTTTGAATGGTGTATATCGATAAAAAGTCTCCATTATCAGTTTTATCCGTGAAGAAAAAATATCGACTTTTATTCAAGCAAGCAAAAAGGCCCAATCGACTTTAACTCTGCAGTTTATTCTTTCATAAAATATCACGTTACAAACATTCCCCTGATTTATATTTTCACAAGTTAAAGGGGCACAAAATGATGATTTAATGAACAAAACAACGAATAATCGAGTAGCTTAGCAACAACAATCCAATCTCTCGTGCGTCTCTCTGACCTCGTGCAACTCGTTCTCCTGTTTTTCTGCTCTCCAGGAGGTCCAGCGCTGCACGGCCGACCTGAAAATCACCGCAGAACATTCCAATCACTCCGACAACAAGCACAAGAACCGATACATCAACATCATGGCCTGTGAGTCCGCTAACACCTCGCCTAACGCAGGCCCCCTTACTGTGTGACACACAGCGCCTCAGAATTGATAGCTACGGTCGGAGAAATGGAGGAGGAAGAGGAGGAGGAGGAGGAGAGCTTACAAATAACGTGTCAGAGTCTCATTTCTTTCTCTAGATGACCACAGCCGGGTGAAATTACGAGCGCTGGCAGGCAAAGACGCCAAACACAGCGATTACATCAATGCCAACTTTGTGGACGTAAGTAGCACCGACTACCTATGTTGGCGTATTTTGAAATACTATTTTTTTTACTTTATTTTTTTACTATTATTATTATTATTATTATTATTATTATTATTATTATTATATTTTTTAAATCATTTTATTATTTTGGGCAGCTTCTAGTCTCTTAGTTCTCTGTGTTTACGTTGCGTAACTAAAAATAATAATGCAGTAGTTGTTCAATCGCTGAGTGCGGCCGGAGGTCTGCTGGGAATAACCACACGGCCGACGTAATCGTTAAACAGACGCCGAGCAGGGGAGAGACATCGTTCTTCATTTGCCGCAATCAAGGTCACATGATTCCCGTGCTTTTGAGGCACGTGTAAATTAATGAGCAAACAAATGATTCATATAAATGAATTTCGCAGCACGCTCGCCATAGCGCTATCACTCAGTGCTCACTCCTTGATCAATAGAGAGTAGGATGCCGCTAATTAGTATTGCATTGATTCGCCTCTCACGTCTCATTATCCGCCTCTTCTTCAGGGTTACAACAAACCCAAAGCCTACATAGCGGCCCAAGGTCCTCTGAAGTCCACCTTCGAGGACTTCTGGCGAATGGTGTGGGAGCAGAACAGCGGAGTGATCATCATGATCACCAACCTGGTGGAGAAAGGCAGGGTGGGTGGACACACGGTGCCTTATAGGGAGAGGGGGAGAGAGGGAGAGGGGGAGAGAGACAGTATGCTGGGCAGGGTAGGGTCAGTGGCTATAGGGTACTGGGTTCATTCCTCAATGTCCGCAGCCTAACCTGTCTGCACCCTTGGGCGAGATGCCTCCAACCCCTACCTGCTCCTTAATGACCTCTGACCCCTACCTGCTCCTTAATGACCTCTCACCCCTACCTGCTCCTTAATGACCTCTGACCCCTACCTACTCCTTAATGCCATTATTACTGTTTTACTATCTAGTCATTTTGCAGATGCTTTTATACAACTTACAGAGATGATTTATGTTAAGTCATTAATGAGCAGGTAAAGCGTCTTGCTCAAGAATGCAGAATCGGTGTTCGAACCGACCACTTTGGATAAAAAGCCCTTTGCCAAATGACTAAATAAAAGTAATTTCCGTGGTGATGTAACGGCAACACTGTTGTAAAACCGTGTCCGGTTCTGACCGTTTCTCCAGAGGAAATGCGACCAGTACTGGCCGAGCGAAAACAGCGAGCAGTACGGTAATATCGTGGTGACCCTGAAGAGCACCAAGGTGCACGCCTGCTACACACTGCGGCGTTTCCTCATACGAAACACCAAAGTCAAGAAGGTAACTTCACACCCCCTGCTGTCAGGTGCTCGCGCTTTGCTCATCCTGTTCCAACACTGAATGTCTGAATGAATGTTCCCGAGTCCCTCTGAACGTGCGGCAGGCCGGTGTTAGTGTTAGTGTTAGTGTTAGTGTTAGTGGGTCTAGGGTGTTCCACTCCCAGCCTAAGGGCACTGGGTTCGATTCCCCACCGTCCGTCGGTGAGCAGGACGCCCTAGCCTGCTGCGTAGCGTACCTGTGTCTGTGTTACCTGCGTCTGTGTTACCTGTGTCTGTGTTACCTGTGTCTGTGTTACCTGCGTCTGTGTTACCTGCGTCTGTGTTACCTGCTTCTGTGTTACCTGCGTCTGTGTTACCTGCGTCTGTGTTACCTGTGTCTGTGCTCACTGTGCGTCCCTCTGGATTAAACGGTCAGTCACTTCATGTTTGCCGTGTTCGGTGTTCAAGGGGCAGAAGGGGAACCCGAAGGGGAGACTGAACGAGCGCACGGTGGTCCAGTACCACTACACCCAGTGGCCAGACATGGGCGTCCCTGAGTACACCCTCCCCGTCCTCACCTTCATCCACCGCTCGTCGGCCGCCCGCACCCGCGACATGGGCCCCGTACTGGTGCACTGCAGGTAGGACCCCGGCACCTCACGCTTGCCGCAAAAGAAAAGGGAATTTATTTATTTAGTTATTTTTTTGTGTTCTTTTTTTTTTGTATTATCGCGGGCAACAAGAGTACATCCACAACGTTTCAAGGTTGAACTTCAGCTTTTTCAAAAAATGTTTATCTGCTTTCTTCGGCACATAGAAATTCTCTGAGCGCTTTCTTGTTGAGTTTATCGACTCTACCCGGGTCCGCCGGCGTGGGAGCGGCGCCTCAGCCTGACTCTCATGTGCATGTTGTTCAACACTCGAGGTTCAGCGGTTCACCTGTTTTCACTTCCACCGCGTTGAACACTAACAACCCCCCCTCTCTCCCTCTCTCTCTCTCTCTCTCTCTCTCTCTCTCTCTCCCCCTCCCTCCCTCCCTCTGACAGTGGGTTTAATCTTGTGTTTTGTGTGTCCTCTGTGTCAGTGCCGGGGTTGGCCGGACAGGAACATACATCGTCATCGACAGTATGCTCCAGCAAATCAAGGACAAGAGCACAGTGAACGTCCTGGGGTTCCTCAAACACATCCGAACACAACGCAACTACCTAGTCCAGACGGAGGTACACCCGCCACTGTCTACCCTTTTTATCTTCCATCAGCTAATAATAAATATGCTAATTATAAATGCTCTTTTTCTTCTTAGACACTTGTTTCGATTAGGGCGCCTTATTTAATTATGTAGCGCTCGCTTTGTTTGAAAAACATTAGCAGCATTATCTCTTGGTTTTCGCCGTCTCTGATTGCGGTCTCTGATTGGTCTGCTCCCGCGTCGCTCTGCTTTTGGGTTTTTTCCGGGCGGCAGGAGCAATACGTCTTCATCCACGACGCCCTGATGGAGGCCATCCTCATCAAGGAGACGGAGGTCCCCGCCTGGCAGCTCCACGCCTACGTCAATGGCATCCTGAAGCCCAACGCTGCAGGCCGGACGTGCCTAGAGAAGCAGTTCAGAGTGGGTCTACACACACGCACGCACACACGCACGCACACACACACGCGCGCACACACAGTCTAACCCAAGGCCCAGTTAGTACAGCTCATGGGCTGACAGCTCTAACAGTGATTGATGCTTTTTGCCGCGGACCCAGGAGAAAGCGTGACAGTGCCGTGGCGAGCTAGCCTAGCAGAACGTGGCTAGTGAGTGGGCCGGTAGGGACCCCTCAGGGCGGGTGTAACCACAGGAGATTCCTTTGATGTGGGCTGTAATAGCATGCCAACATTTTTTTTTAAGCATCCGGGCCAACAAACTAATTGGACTCCCGGATAACGAGAGTTTTGACGTTGATTGTCTTGAGGATTTGTAAATGACGGATATGTCACTTCCTCTCACAGGTCTTATCCCAAGTATCCTCCCTAAGGCCTTAACAAAGAGTTCCCGGCGTGTAAACAACAGTTGCGAATGTCGTGTGTTGTGTAGTTCTTACCAAAACAATCATCAATCTATCAGTTCCTGTTTTCTATGTTTATATTCTAAGTCGTGTCTCTCGACCCTCCAGCTGCTGTCTCACTGCAACATGAGGTTCGTGGAGTGCTTCAGTGCCCAGAAGGACTGCAACAAGGAGAAGAACCGGGACTCCTCGGTGGTTCCTTGTGAGTCGCCCACGACCAGCGCTGATGACGTTCTGTGGCGGGACGTCCCGTGTGTCCTGTATGAGGATGTGTGTCCTGTATGAGGATGTGTGTCCTGTATGAGGATGTGTGTCCTGTATGAGGATGTGTGTCCGGTCCATATAAGCCATGAATGCGTCGCACGCCCAGACGTTTTTTGAAAGATGACCGAATTTTTATTGAAATTAATTTAAAATGTTTATTTTGTAATTAACAAACATTATTTGTGTTGAAACGTTGCAACGTTTGTTGTTTTTTTCCTCCGATTATTTCACTTTCGAACGACAATGACTACAGTTGTGCCGCTGGGTTTCGATCTTTGTGAATCTACGCTGAAATGCTGTTCAGCACATGTCACGCGTGCGCTCTGGGTCATCTCCCGCTTTCGTGAGGGGGGGGGGAGGGGGGAGGGGCTCAAAGCGCTGACTGTGTGTTGGGAGAAGAGCTTTTAAATCACGTGACACAGCGCAACAGCGCCCCCTACCGACTCAGATAAGTTACACATTTCCTAGGATCCTACTGTTTCACGCAGCACCCGCAGACCGTCACACCAGCTCCGTATTTAAACATCACATTATGATATCAGAGCGGCCATATTATAATACATATAATATCCGGTTTGGCTGAAGGATGCGTTTTCAACGCACAAGTAGGACAAGTCCAATGCAGGCGCTACTTGAAAAGCAACGCAGCACGCTGACACTGCACAGAATCTCGATTAGCCGACTAGAAATGTAGATTTACTCACCCATCGCAGGTTGGGTGAGTGTGTGGCATCTTTTCATTGTTAATTAGCTTCTCTTAGTGTTGTAGCCGAAATTTGGCACGGCTGACATCACTAGTCTGT
>OOFB01024515.1:4737-17037 GCA_900323305.1 Trachyrincus murrayi
TGAGAGAGAGAGAGAGAGAGAGAGAGAGAGAGAGAGAGAGAGAGAGAGAGATCACAGTATTGTGTTCTGCCCGGGAGAGAGAGATAGAGAGAGAGATGGGTAGACAGCTGTGGTTTCCACAGCAAGGACATGATTATGGACGGGTTTATAGAAGCACGGCAGCCGTAGGAACGCTTTGTTGGAGGGCAGAAGAAGCTGAGAACAACAGCAGTGGCTGACTGTAGAGAGACACTCATCTCTTTGACTTCAGTCTTTATCATGGAGCTGAAGAGCTATGGCGGTGGCAGGACTCATCAGTGGGCACAGAGAGACTGATACTTGCAATAAGCCTGACTGACTGATAAAATGGCCATCATGGCATTCTTTAATAGATTAGGCCAAGCAGCAGCATTCACTTCCAACAATTTTTTTGACAAACAGTTGAATGAATCCTAATTTTCACCATTCATCATTCTCTTAGCCTATTGCATGGATCAACAAGTAATGGACACACACTTTGTATGATGAAATGTGTGTGTGTGTGTGTGTGTGTGTGTGTGTGTGTGTATGTGTGTGTATATGTGTATGTGTCAGATTTAGCCTGCATAACTCCACCCTTAACTCACACAGCCACACACACACACACACACACACACACACACACACACACACACACACACACACACACACACACACACACACACACACACACACAGTAAAAACGAATATCTCTTTAATAAAATATTGATTGAAGCCTAAATGTAGGACATCGAGAACATTATTACAAAGTACAAAAATAAAATAAAAATGCATCTTCATACCTTGGAATTATATATGAACAATTTCTGGAATTGTCATAACTTTAAAAGCACAAATTATAACAATAATCCCAATAGCAAAGAAACGTATCTATCTTTGCTGCTGTCACCTGAGTCAGTATTGTAGAAGCAGCTTTTTTGGCACACATTGTTCTATATTACTTAAAATCCTGATACAATTTTCAAGAAATTAATATTCAGTCCGAGAGATTAATATTTACTCCATTATTAATATTCACTCCATTATATTTAATTATGTGGACTATTATTAATCACATGCTGTTATAATAATAATAATAATAATAATAATAATAATCTCTTCATATATTCTCTGTGAAAGGTTAAAAACTCACCAGACTAACCAACCTCAACATTTACAAAAAAGTGTAAAATTCACATTATTTGTAGTTTGGAAAACCTTGAATCCTGTGGTTTTTAAGATACATACAGCATGATAAAAAAAACGTACTCGGTAAGGCTTTCAATTAAGGAAGTTATTGGAGGAGCGATGAAGAAACAAGAGGGGCAAAGGGATGTGCGAGACAGAGGACAGCGTTAAAATCCGCTCCTACAGAGTGGAGGAGTAGAGTCCATTTGTAGCAGCATTATATATTTATATGCAGGTCCATTTCATCAGGCGTTACTTGGTTCTGTTCGGTGCAGTTCAGTTCAGTTCAGTGAGACCAAAACCAGACCCGTCGTTGGCTCAGTGAACCTGACAGAGAAACAGATGGAGATGGAACAGTTAATATCTTGGTTATGGGGGCTTTACTATACGTGTGTGCGTGCGTGTGGTGGGTACGTACCGGTAGTGCTTATTAGTGAGGTAGTCAATGACGGCGGGACGGATGCGGGCCACGCCCCCCTGGCTGTGGTTCCCTCTTCCTGTGATGATTGAGAGCTGAGGTCGACACAAACCCTGCTGATACTCTACACACAGACAGACATTTCGGTCAATGTGGAACATGAATGTGGGAAGCAATTATATGACACAGACAGACAGACAGACAGACAGACAGACAGACACAGACACACGTTTGGAAGAGAAAACTACATGTCTCATACCAGTGGTTTTGTCCAGGAGGACCTGGCCCAGGTGCTGCAGCGCCTCATCTACGTGCAGGCCGTGGAGGTCCAGGATGTTCCTGGGGAGCAGGGAGGAGTTCACCTGCTCAAAGATCTGCACCGCAGCCCGATGGTTGGCCTCCCGCATCTTCTGTCCATGGCGGTGACCCTGGAGAAGGCCGCGCATTAAAAGGTGCTGTTGATATAGAATCAACTGGGAAAATATAACCAAAGCAAACCATGGGGAGTTCCTGTGATCTCATCATTTAGTTTGCATGCCAAAAACACACACATGCAGCCACACCCACATGACAAACCCACAGTGCGTAGATGTAGGTGTCAGTGGAAAAATAATCACATGAAGATTAGAGGTAACCACAACCTTCTTAATTAATACTTAGTTAATACTACTCATTATTAAATGAGTCAATTATGTGTTCCATTAGCCTCTTCATCTTATTTTATACGTTTCCTATATGCCTTCGTCATAGATTACACCTGGCATAACATGATGGCTGCATACATTGTGTGAAAACAGGTCAAATGTACAGCAGACAAATGGATGCTAGCTAGGGGGGCTAGCTATATTTAGAGTGGGGGCTAGCTAGAGGGCGAGCTAGATTTAGGGTGGGTGCATGCCACTATGAAATAGATGCATATATTAAAAGACACACATCTTTGTTTTGTTATTTCTAGGTTTAGTTAGAAGATACATCTGGGCTATTGTTTTGTATCTTGGTGTAAAAAAAGTTTTGTGGGCAATGATTAGAAACTGTAAATCGTCTTGTCATCGAGTTGTGCATTTTTTTTTTTTAAATAGTATGTATTAAATGGCAATAACTTCATCACGCTGTATTGTTAATTACGAATATTAAAAAGATACAAACTTACTTCACATCATCATCATTAGGATGTGAAAATATCAAAAAGTTACAAAAATCACATCTCTAAACTTCCACCACATTACCTGCTGGGCATAGAAGGAGGCTACCTCCTTCTTCCCCTGCTTGAAGGCCTCAGCCGCCTTGGCAAAGTTCTCCTGCTGCCGGCATTTCTGCAAGCTAGCCTCCGCCCTGAAGTCCTCGTACTCCGGGTCCTCCGTGTCCTGGTACTGACTCATCACAGGTTCTGGGAGCTTTGGCCTCTGTGGGGACCAGGGGAAGAAGATAACACGGTGCTGTTCAGTGCCAAAGTAAGTGTCTGTCTGTCTGTCTGTCTGTCTGTGTGTCTGTCTGTGTACCTTTTCCCGCTCCTTGCTGGGTGCTCTGTAGGGCTCTGTGCGAGGAACTTCAGGGGCCACAACAGTCTTAACTGGACCCTCATCTAGTAGAGAACGAAGAAACTGCTCCGTCTCCATCAGACAATAGCTGGACACAAACGCACACATGGACAAAATTTGAAATACACCCTCTAATCATAACGTACAAAAATGCAGTATGCCCTATATCAGGGGTCCTCAAACCCCGGACTCCGGTCCGGATGCGGACCGAACCACAACTGTCTCCGGACTCTGAGCAAATTATACTTTTCATGTATTTTCTGCGAGACATCGCCGCGACACAACGCGTCAAAATTCTCCGTATGTAAATGTAAATCCCCGCCTCCTCCACTGCAAGCAACAATTGAATTTATTGCTGTGAATCTGCGCTGTAAGCTGGGTTTTCTGCAAAGAATGTAACGAAAGGTAAATCGCGAACAGACCCCCCGCTGTCAACTCTGGGAGTATTCTCTGGCCTTATTGAAAATGCTCTTTTCGGACCTTTGAGATTTGTAATTGAGGACCCCTGCCTTATATCATAGAACTAAAAGTGACAAATGACCAATAACCATGAATCAGGGGGTAAATCACTAATGGCTTAATACATAAAAATGATCAAGAGTGATATTTTTTCTTATGTTTCTCACTTGTGGTCTCTGAAGATGTCGTGGAGGAAGTGGTGGTCGATGCCAGGGAAGAGGTCGTACAGCTGTTTCTCCTTCAGCAGCGTGGCCCCATCACGCCGGTCCAGGTCTGCACGACTTTGTCTCGTCTTGGGCAAAAGTATGTTTGGTGTAAGTGAAGGGAAAAATTATTAACAGTAGACTAAGGACTCAGAGATAGGAAAATGGTGTTGACCAATCAGGTTACCCTTTTTCTTTTCTTTTTTTACATGAATGGTAGTCAAAGGTAGGATGCTAGGTACTAAAGCATAACTTGAATACAATAAACAAAAAAACACAAACCTAAAACGTAAAGAGAGTGAAAATCCACCTGTATGGTCCTTTAATGAAATTTACAATAATGCCTTTAGCAAAAACATTTTGAGTGAGTATGGGTGAATGACAAATTCCTAAAAGGCTGACATTGATTGATCTTACTACACAGTAAGAAGCATACCTTCTCCAATTTTTGCTGTCGAGCGTACTCCTCCGTCATAATGTCCCTGAGAGACACCTGAGTGCGGGAAACATTCCAATGGTCCATGATTGGAAAGTCAGCCTGGGCCTCTGATTGGCTGCCGAGTGACGCATAACCATCTGCCCCAATCAGAAAGTCTGCTGGCCAGGTTCCAGATTTGGCTGGCTGGCTGTCGCCCCAATGAGCTGAACCTACATGTAAAATAAAAAGTTCCAACAAAGAACATGAATGTAAGCTGAGGTTAATAGTAAAACATAAGGAGGTACACTTGAGGGCATGTGTCTTTCTATGAAACTATACCAGGTATTTCAAGCATCTACTCACTTTCCTGAAGCAAGTGGTAAGAGAGTGCCGCTTGTCTGTGACTTTCCTGTTAAACAAACTTCAATGTCAGTCTGACACTAAAAGGAGACAGACTTGTGTAACGTGCCAGTAACAGAACAGATATGGCTGGCATATCAACAATGACGATAGCAATAGCAATGGCAGCTATTGTTTAGACTCACCTGGATTGTGTCCTTCCACTTCTGGTGGAGCAGTTTAGCCAGATTTAGATCCATGTGCACAGAATAGTCATCACTAGAACATGCACCTGAATGTTATGAACCAGACATGTTAATTCATGGTTAGGATAATACCTTGTGAATGGTCAAAACTAACTATCGATACCAAGACAATTGTTTTCAGCATGTTCTATTGACTTGATGTGCAATTGTTACCATGTGTATATGTGTGTTAGAAGCGAGGATGTTTTGCGTTAGCCAATAGCTACCTGCATCTATTCCCACGGGTCCAAAGAGTTCAGTCAGTTGCAAGGCCAGCTCGGTGGGAAGCTTCAGCTCCAAGCTACGGATATCCAGGTGCCGGCTTCTGCTCTCCTCCAGGAGCCTCCTGGAGTTCCTCTCATCCAGTTTCTGTTCTTCTTCCCTTTTGTCAGTCTCTTCAAGCTTAGCTAGGAGAAGCCAGGTCATCTCGTCTATGTCAGACAACTCATCTCCACCATACTTGGCTCCTAGATTCTCAAATACCGTCCCCTCATCTGAGCTCTTTTGCTTGTGTTTCTCGCTGATGGGTTCCGATGTCACTTCCTGTCCAGTGTCCCAGCCTCCTTCCATTTGTTCTTTTCTCAGCAGAGTAAGCAGTGGCTGAGGGGATTTATTTTGGTTTGATCTTTTGCCAAGATGATCCCCGTTTGTGGTTGTATCCTCGGACGATACGCCTCCACGACTTCCTGAGATCTCCTCACTTTTTGCCCTTGATGCACAAATATCCTTCAACCCTGCCCCTGATGACTCAGTATTAGAATGAGACTTGTCACTAGACTCATTGGCTGTTCTTACCGTTTCACTACACGCCTCTGCACTGGCTGACTCGTGACTAGCCTCCACACCAGCAGGTGCTCCAGATGTCGGACGGTCACCTGGGTGACTCTCATCATTGGCACTAGACGGCAACCCCATGTTTAGATCCCTCTCCAAAGTGTCACATAGTGTGGCTATATTATATCCCTGGCCCTCGCCATCATCATCCCTGAAGAACCTCTCCCCAGAGTCCAACAGCAGGTTAGTCGTCCACTCTAAATCCTGATGACACTTGTCATAGAGGTCTTCCAAAATGTCAAAGCTCACCAGCTTAAAATGACGGCTGAGGATGCGCAGGTTCTCCAGCCGGCTTCTGGCGACCCCAACTTCTCTCTCCTCCACCTGTGTGCCTTTCTCGTGCACCATGCGGTATGGCACCTCGCAGTGGCCAGGTGGGTATACTGCAGTTGAAGCAGAGACCGCAGAACACACAGCAGGGACAAAGCAGAAAGGGTCGCCAGTCAAGACAGTAATGTCACTGGGGTAGAAGCCAGCTGTGTCGTCGGGACTGTGGTGCTGATTGACTCGCCAAAGGAGAGCAAAGACTTGTGGGTCTGTTTGGGTGGGACAGCCGGTGTCTACCCCCAGGTTAAGGGGGTCAGACCGTGGCTGTGACTTTGTCTGAGGGTCAGGGATCGGGTCAGGGGGGCATGGGTCATGAGCGCCTTTAGAATTGAGGCTTAAGTTACAGTCAGGACTAGAGGTAAAATCAACGTCTGACTGAATGCTACCATGACTAGGGTTTTGGCTTGGAGCTGTAGTATTTGGAGCGGGAGCTGTGGGGGGATTGGGAGCTGAGGAAGGGCAGTTTTGAGTGAAGGTGAGGGCTAGTTTGCACTGCTTGCCTGACCTACGACCCTGCCGCAGTTTCCGCTCCTGACTGCCTCCGCTGAATGGGCTGCCTTTAGTTTCAACGCTGCCCTCACAGGCAGGACTCTGACCAACCTCACCGATATGGCTTCCAACAGCTTCACCACTGTTTTCTGCCAGAGAGCCACCACTATCTGTATGATGAGTGACCTTATCAGTGCAGCCAGCAGTAGTCCCTGCTCCAACCTCAACTCCAATATTAGAGATTCCATCTCTGTCCTGGCAAACGTTTGCCTCCACAATCCCAGAGACTTTGAGTAAATCGGCACTAGGATAAGAAATACAGGCACTTTGGTCTGTAGACTCTGACCCAGAAATCATGTCTTTACAAACCATTGGGTTGGGATCAATCCCTTCTCTACTACTATTTTCTACCAATTCAACCTCCCCCCCTCTGGACTCAACCAACATGGATTCAGGTGATTCCCTAACTAACAAGGAATCATCTGCCTTCCAGTCCAACACACAGTCAGGTAATTCAGACCTGACACTGTCACTCCTGTTTATGTTTTGCTCTGCGTCTTCTCCAATAACTCTATTACCCTGGGACCCTTGAGCCCCACCTCCTGTCTTCCATTCTCTCTCCAACTCCTCTCCAGAGCTGGAGGAGAGGGTGCAGTCCATGGCAGAGCCGGTGTGTGTCAGGTCACCGCTCGTCTGAATTAGATCAAGGAGTTTCTGGAACTCTGTCACATCAGGTCCCGTCTTAGCTTTTATTCTGCTGCCATGTTTTTTGGCTCCCCTGCCACTCTCCTCTTCCCTTGCCTGCTCGTTTTCTCTTCTCCTTGTTTGTCGCCGCTCCATGCACTCTTCAGAAGGCCAGTCCCCGATAAAATCTAAAAGCTCTGGCCTTTGCTTGACTTCTCCCACATCTCCGT
Organism: Trachyrincus murrayi; assembly: GCA_900323305.1. Classification (NCBI taxonomy): domain Eukaryota; kingdom Metazoa; phylum Chordata; class Actinopteri; order Gadiformes; family Macrouridae; genus Trachyrincus; species Trachyrincus murrayi. Next base: position 12,107 of record OOFB01024515.1, read on the forward strand.
CGGCCATTTCTTCCACCTTCCCTGGTTGGTCAGTATCTTTCACCAGATGAGCTGACGGAGAACCATCGAGGCCAGCCATTCTCTTTCCCCTGTCCCTCCTCACTCTTTGCCCTATCGACTCAGAGAAGGCCACAGGCATTTCATCATCATGCTGATCTTCATTAAGTACAGACTCCACAATGCAGTCAGGAACCCCTTGATCACTGCTAAGTTCTACGTGGGCTTCTAGTTCCATATCCAAATCTAGTAAATCCATGACCTCGTCATCACCATCATTCGGAATTTGAGACATTTCTTGTGACTTCATTTCAGTGGAGTTCTGGCTACTATGTGTTGCCATGATTGTTTCCCTGGAAGGACCAATAGACGACACATCAGGAAGTGAAGAAAATCCGTAGGGGTGGGGCTTCTCGGTTCCATGAGCAAATCCCGGCTCTCCTACCAAGTCCGGGCAAAGAGTCTCTGAGGACATTGGTCTAGAAAAAGCAATATACATATCAGTTACAGATATAATATTTTTATATCTAAGTATTTAAACTTAAAGCTGCATGAGATAACTGCACTTTGGCGACCACTCTGGTTGTGATAAAAAACTGCACTGCGCTTTAAGAACGTCGCTGTAATGACGTATAAAAACACAAACAAGCGTGGAGCAGACTGGAGTATGTACTGTACTTCTATGGACTGGAAGGATGGCTTCAAATCAGGTAACTAACCCAGTCTTCTTTCTTTTATGTGCATGTAGGTCAATTACATTGAGCAACAGTTTCAGTTTATTAGTAAAGTATACGGACATTGCAAACGCTATTGTAAAGATGAGATATAACATGACATTGCCTGTCGCCTGCTGTTCCATCACAGTAGGCTAACTGGAACTGAGCTAGGCTATTTTATCCTCCAGCTACCTACACAACAAGACATGCAAGCATCAGAAACGCATAGTAAATTATACACCTCCCCCTCGATAACTGGCGTCTCTATCTCGCTGATTCGGATAAACTGCGGTTGTTGAGATGGCTCCCAATTTAACAATACATTACGTGTATGGTGTTATTCAATAAGTCACGCACCTTGTTAACTCACGCACTTTTGATGGGCCCCAAAAGGAGCTAGTAGTCGATAACCATAACTTACAAGAAAGTTAAAAACGTTATACTTTTGACACAAAGCGGCCACCCGTCTTCCTCACTCATAATAGTCTATCTGTTTCTTATTCAAAAACGGAGGCTACCATGGCAATCGTTTTTGCTGCGAATGTCTCCCCAAATAAACTAGTACAAAGACAATGACTTTGGATTGACAGCCCTACTTGTAAAAAGCCTCCTCAAACAAATATTCATGCAGCAACGTGAAACGGGTTCCCTTGCGACGACAAGATTTCCTGTCACTTTACAAGGCAGGACACTGACATTCTAAAATAATAAAAACAATACATAAATAATCAAATGTTCATGTAGGCCAATTCATAAACTTGTAGCAAAAAAAGCTAATATTTAACTATAAAAGAGTTATCTCATGCGGCTTTAAAATCATAACACACGAGACCTACAGCCTTTTAACCGCAAGGCGGTTGTACACTTGGGTAAAACAGGCCTATGCCACATCGCAGGAGGCTAAAAGTTCTAATATTTGTCATCACCAATGTCCTTTGCCAGATCAGATTTATTAATTAAACAGTTAATAAATATCTTACTTTTCTATATTTTGTTCCTAGAATGCCAATGAAAATGATATGAAAAGCCTAGGCTAAATAATTATAATACTTTAAATATATGTATTACATTATTATTATAAAATAGGTTTTATAAAGGCCTAGGTCTGTGGGGCAGCACAGAAGACCATTTTATCCTATGAGTGATTGGTGATTGGTATCGTGAATGGCATCGAATCGGCTGATCACACAAATCTGATTATCGGCCTAAAAAAACCTGATCGGTGCATCCCTAATGAAAAGGTATTGGTGTTGATTAACTACATTAGATATATCAGACAGATTATCAGTATATGTACATGTACATTAGGCTGACTACATACAGTGAAAGCAATCCAAGTTCAATTAGCTCAAAGTTGCTAACACTCACTGGTGGAGGGGCGGTGAGCCCATGATGGACTGGATGGAAACGAAGCGCTCATAGCCGTCAAGAATGCGACGAATCCTTTCCACTGACACATGATGCTTGTTGCGTCTGGACGTGCATGAACATACACAAACACACAGACGGACAACACAGAGAGTGGCGTTAAACTAAATCCTTGAATGTGTTCATAACAACCTGAAATAGATGCCATATCACCTCACCTTGCAAGTTCCCTTGGCTTGTTTTTCCACCAGGTGTCCGGTTCTCGAAACAGTACCTTGAAGTTATGTCTCAACGCCTAAAGAGGACACATTGACCAAGACCGTAAAAGCCTATTTTCAAACACACTTCCATATTATATTCAAATTCACCACATTGTTATTAGGAATCTATGGAGACCAAACCAGCCACGACTCAACTCTACTATATGAGTGTAATATTGGCAAGATGTTTCTTTGTTATAACAACATTAACAATTACCTTAGACCAGGTGGCTCTTAATTCAGTCCCAGAAACACAATATGACTGTTGCCATTGAGCCCCACTAAACAAGGCAGGTAGATGGGTAGCTGTTAGACAGCATCCTATGTCCTCAAAAGGCCACAAAATAACTCCCAAAGACCCAGTAGGGCAATATAGAAACCCGGAAATGGGGCACAAAAGTAGAATGCCTCTTCTATGGCTAGGAGTTCAAAAGGTGCAAGATTAGAAAACATAACATAACAGCAGCTCACATTCGTCGAAACAACGCAAGTGGCAAAAATGAAAAGCCGTTATGGAATATAACAATAATAACGATTGTGTACTGAATTTGAATAGATAAGAGATTACATACAGATGTAATGAATGATACGGATGTTATGTGTGTGCATAGCTGACAGACCTGCGCTATATATGGCTTCATCTCCCAGCCCTGCATGTTGGTGTTGTCGATGATGATGGGACTAGCACCCTGTGCAAAAGCTTCCTGAGCTGTGGAATGAACAGAATGAGACTACCGCTGAGGCAGAAGACAAACACGACAACGCAAGTGCATTATATATGTTGTAAATTAGTCAATGCCAAGGACCAATACATGTTAATTGACATTTTCAGTAAATTTGGTGAAGACAAGTCGTGTTTACATCTCTTATGGTTCCACTCATGGGCCTCTCCCAAAGCAGAGGGATCAAAATAATAGTCTCCATGGCGACTAAAATAGTCATCTGTGCTCAGTACCACTCCCCCTGGGTTTTGTTCCAACATGGCCCTGACAGAAACAGACAGAGACAGACAACTTGTTAACAGGAGAATGAAGCCAACAGCAGTCGTCTGTGAGACTATGACATAATACTGACCAGGCCAAGGTGGACTTGCCAGACCCTGGGGCTCCACGCAGAAGCACAAGTACTTTCCCTTCAACACGAAGCCTACTGTGTGTGGCAGAGGCCCGTGGGGCAGCAGGCGGGGCCCACGACTTTGGAATAGTATCGGGCGGTTTAGGAGACCCCTGACTGTGAGGCCACTGGTTTGGCCAATGTGAGGCAGGTCTGACTCGAGTATCCCAGGAAGATGGAAGGAGAGCCACAGGCGTGATGAAGGTTGGGCCCTGGTTGCCATGGATGCGGGGACAGAATGCTGGTGACTCTGGGTTCCAATGGGGGGGTGGATGCCATGTTTGTGGAACTACCTTCGACCTTGCCCCTCTTCCCATGTCTCCAGAGGACATGCCCCTTGAGCTCTCGGAAGCAGTGTCCGTCTTCTTATAGATCTGGAACGCCGAGGGCCGACCGGTTACTCCTAGATCCAAAGAAGTGTTTGGCTTGGCACCAGCTGATTCACCTGGTGATATCAGATGGCTGTAATTCAGCACACTTTCTTCCTTCTCGAAGTTCTTCCCCTCCCAAAAACTGAGCTGGTCAATTGGAGAGCGGGCTCCAGATGTGCCTGGATCCGTAGTCCCAGGCTCCCGGCTGGACTGGAGCAGTTCAGGGAGAGCCTGCTGTGGTACTGGGGGTGGAGGGAAAGAGGAAAGGGGTGCAGCAGCAGCTGATAAATACTGAGAGATCAACTGGTTTTCTTCCTCTTTTGGCTGTGCAGTCAATATCTGTAGCTCTTCATCAATGAGAAGGTCCAACTCCTCTGTCAAAAGGGATGCGGGGAGAGGAGAGGACAGTGATTCGGATGGTTTAGGAGGATCCAAGTCTGGGCTTTGGTCAGAGGGGTGGGGGCTGAGGAGGGCTGCAGCAGTGAGCTCAAAACCTGAAGCAGGGCCAGGATGGGGGGCCGCAACTTCTGCAGCTACAGAGAGCTCCAAAAGAGAATCCATTGCATTTTCCACTAGAGAACATGACAGGGAGAACAGAGAAAATTAGGGTTAAAAAAGGACAAAATGCGTAAGTATTAGATTTTTAAAAACAGCCTTCCATTAAACGAATGTAGAGCATTTTTAAAGTGCCAAATGCAGCACACATTAGGTTATGTCAAACTGCTATCAATTTAATGTGTTTTTTGATCAACCGCGTATTGAACTGAAACACGATTGTAGAGCAGAGCAGATCGCATATGTACGCAGGGACACGAGTGTCCACACAGGTTAACGACTAACAGGTGCAAAATACTTACATCTGATACATTTATGGTTATTGGTTTCACCGATTCTGCTGCCAGATCGTGATGATTAGCACGAGATAACGACAATCAAACCACACTTGTGGTTGTGGTGTCTACAGTTATGTGCTTCAGTCATGTAAACACACACACACACACACACACACACTGCCCGTCAAATGCACCACATGCTAACAAACAAGCTAGGTGTTTAGCTCTCTTTCTAGAAGTTAACAGGCACGGAATTGTGTTCGCTACCTTTAA
>OOFB01024515.1:34714-52258 GCA_900323305.1 Trachyrincus murrayi
TCACATGGGGCCTTTAATGTCTATATAAGTAGGAGCTATTATGACATGGCATTTCTTTTTAAATGATGCTTTTCATGGTTGGGATTATGGTTTATTAGAAGTAAATATAGTTGGAGCTCTAATGTGTGTGTGTGTGTGTGTGTGTGTGTGGTGCAGAGGGAGATCACTCGTAAGCTGACGTTCCCCAAGCAGCCCACCAACCCCTTCCTTGAGATGGTCAAGTTCCTGTTGGAGCGCATCGCCCCGGTTCACATCGATTCTGAAGCCATCAGGTCAGTAATATATGAGTATCAGACACACCCTACTGGAATACCAAACGCCTCCTCCATGAAGAGAATCAGCATTTCAGATCAGCTCCACTTTCTACTACTTGTTAATTTAGCGGAAAATGATAAATTAATGATAATTATTTCATAATTTAAAGAATGATTAAATAACTTCTTTAAAAAGCTCAACACCTTTCGTCCGTTTATTTAATGTGTTGAGCTCTAATTGTTTGAGAGTGGCCTGAATACAATGCATTTCCAGTCCCTCTTGATTCGGTTCACTGGGGACAGCCACACAATGCTACACTATGAGCACTCACTCTCCTCACTGCCTTCACATGGATGGAAAGCATTATGTACTCCCCTTGTGTTCACCATGATATTGTGCAACACGCACACAAGCAAATGTATTGGTAGCAGGTTACTTCCTATTCATTGAGACACCTGCTGGTGATGCAGTGTAACCGCAGGCTCGCAACCAGTAGTAGTGTTAACCCTTTAAAGTTTAATGGAAAAACATGGCAGGAGAAGTTGTGAGAATATTTTAATTGCTTTATTTTTGTCATATTTACCGCCACATTTTAGCAACATTATTTCAGACACCAGTGCCCTTTTATAAAAAGTTGGAATGGAGCACGGTCAGATGGATCTTCTCTAAATGTGTGTTTTTATTTCAGCGCCCTGGTGAAATTGCTTAATAAGTCTATTGAGGGCACGGCTGATGATGACGAGGAGGGAGTTACCCCAGATACAGCCATCCGCTCCGGGCTGGAGCTACTCAAGGTACGCCACAAAGACATGGTGATGGCAATGACTTCCATTGAATCGGCAGCTACTTGCCTTCCTTTTCCTGCTGGGTTTTGGGGACTTTTTCCTTCACCTTTCGAGGGCTTTAGACATTGAGAATAGTGTTGTCATTGTCTCAAGCCCAGAAATAAGTGTAACTTTAAGAGATTTGGTGGGGGAGAGGGATAAGGAATAATTGCAGTAAGGGGGGCTTGCTCCCCATTCAACGACTAGAGGGCCAGCGACATTCAAATGAACAAACTGTTGTGTGCAGGTGCTGTCGTTCACCCACCCCACGGCGTTCCACTCGGCGGAGACGTACGAGTCCTTGCTGCAATGTCTGAAGATGGAGGACGACAAGGTGGCCGAGGCCGCCATCCAGATCTTCAGAAACACGGGCCAGAAGATCGAGACGGAGCTGCAGCAGATACGATCGTAAGAGAACCACGAGTAGATGCCATTTTAGATGTTCTGTGTGTTTCTGTAATGAGGGTTCAGCAGACTCTGTATGTAATCCCGCTGTGTCCCCCAGGACTCTAATTCCCGTCCTGCATCAGAAAGCCAAGCGGGGCACGCCTCACCAGGCCAAGCAGGCCGTTCACTGCATCCATGCCATCTTCAACAATAAGGAGGTGCAGCTGGCTCAGATCTTTGAGGTAGGATGGCAGACGATGCTTTTTCATATTTTGAGTTTGTCTTGGTTAAAAAAGGACAGGAGCCTTTTGGGGCCCACTTTTGTTCTAAATGTTTTTGACAATTTTATAGTTCCACTCTTCTAACAAAGAATACATGATGTCGACCTTTCTGTTGAAACCCCAGCTTATTAACCACAGCCTCCAGCCTGTGGTTACCGTTGTCACTTCACCATGACTTGCTAACGGAAGTCTTGTCAATTGGCATCCTCCTTTAGAAGTAACCCTGCTGCTTTCTCTGGCTCTCTCTTCCCCCACCCCAGCCCCTGTCACGTAGTCTAAACGCAGATGTTCCAGAGCAGCTCATCACCCCCCTGGTCTCCCTGGGCCACATCTCCATGCTGGCCCCCGATCAGTTCGCCTCACCCATGAAGTCCATTGTGGCCAACTTCATTGTCAAAGACCTGCTCATGAACGACAGGGTAGGTAGCATACACAACCTTTCGGAAACAAGCTCACACCCATGCATATGGTTATAGCGGGCTTGCCCAATCCATACACATGAAGAATTGAAAAACACATTAACAGTTGATTATTGTGTACCCATTGGTACACTAACAATGTATAGAATCCCTTGTGCTGTGACGTGTGTGTGTGCGTGCGTGTGTGTGTGTGTGTTTTTAAATGTAATGGCTTTGAATGTGGTGAAGGCATTAACGATGAACCTCTGCCTCCAGTCAACGGGGAACAAGAACGGCAAGCTGTGGAGTTCGGACGACGAGGTCTCGCCTGAGGTCCTGGCGAAGGTAAGCCGGTGCTTGTGTAATGCAGTGGATGTGGAAGAGCTAAAGGCCCGGTTAATGTTTCTAAAGGGCCGTGTCCCTGAATGAAACCGCCAACCGAGGTCTATTAAATAACCTAGTGTTCAAACTCACACTCACCACGCTTCATCCCTAACCGTCGTCCGTCTCTCCTTGCCAGGTCCAAGCCATCAAGCTACTGGTACGCTGGTTACTGGGAATGAAGAATAACCAGTCCAAGTCGGCCAACTCCACGCTGCGCCTGCTGTCGGCCATGCTGGTCAGCGAGGGAGACCTCACTGAGCAGAAGAAGATCAGGTGACTAACAAAGAAAGACGCTAAAATATAAACGACACGTTCATTTAAAACTTGTCAAAGATCTTTTTCCTTCGCCGATGTCCAGTCATATTCAACTTTGGCGGTCAACCTTCCATTTGGTAAATATTGAATGGGCTCTCCATGTCTTTTTCTTTTTCCCTCCCCCCCAGTAAATCAGACATGTCTCGACTGAGGCTGGCTGCAGGGGGCGCCATTATGAAGCTGGCCCAAGAGCCCTGCTACCATGACATCATCACGCCGGAGCAGTTCCAGCTCTGTGGGCTCGTCATCAACGTAAGTCTGTTCTCGTTTGTGTGGTAGAAATAACAAGCTACTGAACACCCAAACACTCACACAGTCGCTCACTTGCTTTCCTTGTGCAGGACGAGTGCTACCAGGTCCGTCAAATCTTTGCCCAGAAGTTGCACTTGGCCCTGGCCAAGCTGATGCTTCCGCTGGAGTACCTGGCCGTGTTCGCGCTGTGTGCCAAAGACCCCGTGAAGGAGCGGCGAGCCCACGCCCGCCAGTGTCTCCTCAAGAACATCACGGTCCGCAGAGAGTACATCAAACAGAACCCCCTCGCGCAAGGTCCGTTCACCATGCTTTCATAACAGTACTGTTCACTACATACTGGGTACTGAGCACTAGGTCCGTTCACCATGCTTTCATAACAGTACTGTTCACTACATACTGGGTACTGAGCACTAGGTCCGTTCACCATGCTTTCATAACAGTACTGTTCACTACATACTGAGCACTAGGTCCGTTCACCATGCTTTCATAACAGTACTGTTCACTACATACTGAGCACTAGGTCCGTTCACCATGCTTTCATAACAGTACTGTTCACTACATACTGAGTACTGAGCACTAGGTCCGTTCACCATGCTTTCATAACAGTACTGTTCACTGAGTACTGAGCACTAGGTCCGTTCACCATGCTTTCATAACAGTACTGTTCACTACATACTGAGCACTAGGTCCGTTCACCATGCTTTCATAACAGTACTGTTCACTACATACTGAGTACTGAGCACTAGGTCCGTTCACCATGCTTTCATAACAGTACTGTTCACTGAGTACTGAGTACTAGGTCCATTCACCATGCTTTCATAACAGTACTGTTCACTACATACTGAGTACTAGGTCTGTTCACCACACGTTCATAGTACTGAAGGTAGAAAGTCTGTCGCACCAAGTGTACAAGTGTATTTATCGTTTTGTTTGTTTGCTACACGGACCATACTTAACTGCAGCAGCTAAATATTTTTGGGTTTAATCAGTAATGTTGACATCTTTTGGTCGTATTTGATCCCAGTCCTTTTCTGTCCCGTCCAGAGAAACTTGTGTCCCTTCTTCCCGAGTACGTGGTGCCGTTTATGATCCACCTGCTCGCACACGACCCAGACTTCACCAAGCCCCAGGAATACGACCAGCTCAAGGACATCAAAGAGTGTGTTTCACTGGACTTCCTTTACCCTCACTCTGCTTTTACGGTTCATGTCAACTGCCACACACACACACACAAAGTGAAAGTGTCCCAGTGTTGTGAACAACGTTATTATCTTCTGCAGGTGCCTGTGGTTTATGCTTGAAGTGCTGATGACCAAGAACGAAAACAACAGCCACGCTTTCCTAAGGAAGATGGTGGAGAATATCAAGCAGAGCAAAGACGCAGAGTGTCAGGACGACACAAAGGCCACTGAGGTACACACACGCACGCACGCACGCACGCACGCACACACACACACACACACACACACACACAATGTTGGAAAATATACTCACTCACCTGGGCTAATTAATTCATACATTATTTAATAATGCCTACACAAATTAAATCAAGTCTTATTGGCTCTGAACCCGGCTGGTATCTTGTATCCAGATAGCGACTGATTGCATTCATTAAACATAAGTCCCCACCAGTGAGCTCTTCTGATTAGTTTCCTACATAACCATGAGCCATAGTGTTCATATTGTTGCCCTAGGCAGGTCTTATGACAACGTGGGCATGTGTGGACACACACATGATGACACCCATTGGAATTGAAAACTGTTAAGTTAGTTGCTTTTGTTTCAGGTCAAGGGAATCTGCTGTAATGTCTAACTTACACGTGGCGAGGTGTAGTTTTCAGTGTTGGACTCCATTTTTGCCTGAAAGCGGTTGGTTTCTGTTGTCGTGGTTACAGAAGCTGTATATCGTGTGTGACGTGGCTCTCTTCGTCATCGCCAACAAGAGCACCGCGTGCCACCTGGAATCTCCCAAAGACCCCATCCTACCTTCAAAGTTCTTCCTCATTCAGGACAAGGTACAACAAAGCACCTTCACACCTGGCTCCATCTAGTAGGAGAGTATCCATGTGTTCACAGCCAAGGGACCTTTATTTGTAGATCACCGTTTGGGAATTGATGCTAATCAAAGATGCGTGTCCTGTCTTCTCACCAGGACTTCAAAAACGACAAAGACTACTTGTCAGCAGAGATGAGACAGATGCTGCTTACCGGGAAGGTATGGCTCTCTTTCACTTCTGTATATACTTCAGCCCTTCCAAGTTCCTAGAGAGATGCTATTGTTGTACCATCGTAAGACCTATTTTACTAAACGGCAGGCTTTTATTTTGAAACATACAAGTTCCATGTAATTGTATGTAAGCGTCTTGTAAGGCACCCCGTCTCAAACCCGATGAAGGTTTGAGCAACGGATGTGAAGCATACCGCCTTAACAGTCCCTCCCGCTTGTCTAGCAGCGGCTAACATACCGCCTTAACAGTCCCTCCCGCTTGTCGAGCAGCGGCTAACATACCGCCTTAACAGTCCCTCCCGCTTGTCGAGCAGCGGCTAACATACCGCCTTAACAGTCCCTCCCGCTTGTCGAGCAGCGGCTAACATACCGCCTTAACAGTCCCTCCCGCTTGTCGAGCAGCGGCTTCGCGGCACCATACTAACGTCCTGTGCTGTTCCATGTGCCACGCAGCCCAAGCCCAGCCCAGTGCTCGGGGCCGTAAACAAGCCCCTCACGGTACCGGGGAGGAGGGTCTTCATCAAGACCACCACCACGGGCTCAGACACCGCCAGCAACGCCAGCACCAACTCCCAGAACAGCCCGCAGACTCTGAACAACAACAGGTAGACACGCACGCACATAAAAACACGCATGCATTATGTCCCTCTCGCCGGCATGGACGTTTGAACGTATTATTATTATTATGTTATTATTAACAGCGCGTTTGTCTGTCTCTAACAGTAACGCAGGAACAGAATCGACAGAGGCCGGCACGCGAGAAAACAACGAGAACCCCGTGATCAAGATCGAAGACGGCAAGAAGGTACGCCTTCCTCTCCGTCCGCTCTCAAGTCACACAACGCTTCAACTGTTGTGGTGATTCTCTTCTTACTGACTGACTGACTTCTCTTCTGGCCCCCCCTCCAGGCGGAGGCAGGTCAGAACACGGCGCCCAGCGTCACGCCGGGCGCCACGGCACCCAAACGCCGCGGACGCCCTCCCAAGTCGGCGACCGCCGCTTCTCCCGCCACGGCGGAGAAGGAGGGCGGGGCGGCGGCAGGGGCCGGAGGCGGCCGAGGCAGGAAGAGGGCGGCCGACGCCACCTCGGACGCCATCAACATCAAGGTGTCCAAACAGCAGCCCAAGGACGACGGGACAAAGAGACAGATTGACCTGCAGAGGTGAGGAGGAGGAGGAGGAGGAGGAGGAGGAGGGGGGGTGATAGGGAGGGAACATATCCAGGAAGGCTAAAGCCCAGTTCAGATCAAAGATTTGCGAATACAAAACGTTTTTTGGACGTTGCAGCGGTTAGTTGCAGAGCGAGATTTACTTGTGAAATCACAGTGTGGCTTTATCAACTTATCTACCCCAGCATTTAAACATGGCGGATAACGGACCTCAACAGTGACTTGTTTGCGGCATAGTAAGTTACGCTACTTATTTTTAAAGTAGCGTACGAAGAGCAGCGTTATCATTAGTCTCTCTCCAGGGGAGATGAAATCCCTGAAGTTTGTGTTTTGTTTTTGAATGACTGGTCTCACCAACTCCTCCAGATGATGAAATTGGCAAATGGAAAAAGGGAAGCAAAATGACCAAAAGCCGGTTTGCATTGCCGTGATGTAAACGGCCCCGCTTCAGAACGATATCTTGTGGTTCTTTTGCAAGCAGTCTCGTTGCAAATCTTTGATCTGAACTGGACTTAAAGGATAGTCTGTGGAAACAAGGGCAGATCCTAAATATACCTAGATACATGTAGATATATTTGAGGAAGGGAGGGGTGACTTAATTGTTGTAGCTGAATAATCAGGGAGGCCCAGGAGAAATGGGGAACACTGTATGGTGTGCTATGACGTGTTGCAATTATGTGATATAATTCCTTCTGATTAGCTTCTCCATAAGAATACAATAAAACCAGTCAGCTGTGTGCTTTCCCAGCAGGAGGCCTCACTTGTGGCCGTGGAAGAATGCAGAGAGAGAGGGAGAGCAAAGTGAAGAGAGAAAGCAGGTTTTAGTGCAAAATCCTTTCTGCCTGGGTAGCGAGGGCGACACGGAGAGAGAGCTGGAGTCTAGCCCAGAATGTGTGGTCCTTGGCAGCAAGGGCGAGGAGGTATGCCGCCTGCAACGGGCACGGACCAGAGGCCAAGATTGGCCTTCTATGCTCAGCGAGGAAGATGGCGGTGGTGTTGAGACAGGGGCAGCTAACCCCGCCAGGCAGAGGGAGCCCATCGGAGCAGAGAAGGCAGGGTCACTGATAGTGAGTTAACCTAGGAAGGCCAGGATGATGGTTTAATGTGAGGCATTACTGCCGTCCAGGTTTATGTAAGCGTCAAACTATTTTCATGGTGTACAGCCTGTGTCATACTGCGCTAAGCTTATGTAATACAGGGTAGGATTGTTTCCCCTCGAGACCACGGCCGAGTAGAAATGTATTTAAACATGCGCTGTATAACATTTTCACATCAGTCATATCATTCATTCATATATCATTATTAAATTCATAATGATAGCTGTTTGAATACAAAGGACCATGTGTAAATGCCCTGTCTTTGAATCTAATCCTTGTTTTTTTTTTTTTTTCAGGTAAAGAGAAGATCTTTGAAGACAAGGAAACAGTTGTAGAGAACCTGTTGGACCTGTTCCTGTTGGAACTCGTCTTCTTACCCTCCCCACACACACACACACACACACACACACACACACACACACACACACATGCATACGCATACACGGCTACTCTCGTCTGATTCTAAAGCTCTTCTGGATACCTGATGGACATTTCTTACACAGAAAAGTATACATGCATTCACACACGCCACTGATGATCTCGGTTTTTAACACCTTTTAGTCCTACATTTGAAATGTGTTGTATGTAGATGTTACTCTCAAAACATGAATTTTTTTCCTTTATGTTCGTTGCTCTTTGCTTCTTTTGTGGAGCCGTTTTTAAGAAAAAAGGTTGGACATTTTACAAACGTTTTAATCTGGATATGATTGTTGCTTATTAAATTCCCTGGGAAAAAGTTTTTCTTGTTGCATTTTTGTCAATTTTAGGTGTTTCCAAGATACGTTTTTCTTTTCCCTTTCCTTGCTTTTTTTACCAGTTCTATAATGAATATTATGGTTTCTGGTATGGCATGTTAGTGAAAAGTACCTGTAGTACTTTTTCAGGAACATTATTTTAACGCCACCAACTAATGCTTCTGGCATTAGGAACATGCCAGTTGAAGCTCTTGTTGTTATTCATAGTCTGTTAAAAATCTGTAATTGGGGCTGAGAAAATGTCAGCCACTTTTAATACTGTGGTAGCTTTTGCCGATACTAAATGTAATTACTCATTTACCAAGTATTAATCAATCAAAACAAGATCCTCAGCTGTAATCATACTTTGAGATACTTTCAGCGGCCAATTATTGTATTATGTGACGAGTTTCAATGAAAAAGAAAACATGGGAACATGTAACTGGATCACTGGCATTGTTTGAGATTATACAGATTTGTCGGATGGTTCTTTTGTTCAAAGTAGGCTAAGTAAATACCAATACCCAGCCCTGATCTATAAAAAAATATATTTACAAAAAAAAAAAAAAAATCATTGTTTTGATCTTCCTTGCATGCAGGGCAGGGCTCTTAACCAAAACACGTGACAAAAACGCTGGTTTCTCAGGGATTTTTTTAATCAAAGAAACATGACAGTCACAATAAATAACCATGCTTTGTACTGCTGTTGCTAGCTTCCATCAAATGATTTCAAGGGGAAAAAACAAGTCCAAATCCAAAAGGAGAAAAGATGCAGCAAATCCCCATTTCAATGCGTTGTCATCGTGCAATGTTGTACATGTGAAGAACTTCAGGGAGAGGAGCAGGTTTTTTTTTGTCCTTTCAATTTCTTACAAAATATATATAGATCCAGCCATCAATGGTGCACTTCAGTGATGATGTGAGGGCTCACGTTTTATTTACAAGTGCAGGAGATGGCATCTGTACACTACTACCTCTCTGACTACTCTTTTAGGCTACTGGGTGAAAGGTGGGCAGCTTTCAACCTTAACACCGTACATGTAATACGTGATGGCACGCCCCATGTTGTTTCTTTGTTTAGAGATGGGGCAAGCCGAGGGCGACGTAAGGGACAAATTGATACCCCCTCCAAGTCTTTATTCCAAGCAGTCTGAGGATACAACTGAAATACTATCGATGCTATTGTGCAGCTCGTTATATTCTTCACGTTCAAGATCAACAGAGGAAGTCCAGCCTCTTCTTGCTATCAGTAATGTAAATACCATCATTTGACCATCTCTGATATTGTAGTCACAGAAACTCAAATAGGCTTGTGTGTATATATATGTATATATATATATATATATATTTATGTGTGTACATAGCATTCCCTTAAATGCCATACACATGGTCCATGATGATTGTGAAGATGGATGACATTGAAAATAACAGCTTGAGGTACTTTTCCTGGTACAATATCTCCCCGTCTTCATGATTTTAATTGAGCGTGCTGGACATCTAGCAGATCATCATTGGTAGCTGTAACTTGTGCCTACTGTCAAAACTGATATTTTTTCTTTAAACAACTCCTTTACTGGAATAAACCGTGGATTATCCACTCCAAAGTATTCATGTCTATTCAGAACATTATGGGACTGGTCAGCAGCACAATGGTGTAGGATAATCAGTAAAGTCTAAAGATGCATCCGGTGGGGGGGTGTTGGTTCTCATGACCCAAGTCTTTCATCCGCACTACTTTTACATGATCAACATCCAATCACCACGTCATTTGGCCAAGTAATTAAGAAGCAAAAAAATACATTGGCCCTGCTAAAATCATAATTCAAATGATTGTGATGGGCCTGTGGGGTTGTAGGAGAGGGCTTTTCTGGTAAGGTTTTTTTTTGTTTATCAAAACATTGGCTTGAATATACCCTGCATTACAAGGTCAGTAAATGAAACTATAATATGGGTGGTGGTGGTGCAGAGGGGTAAGATTAAGATGACAATAAAAACATCTCTACATATTGTAAACTAGACATCGTCCATATTTAAAATTTTTATAACATCTTATAAGAAAGAAAAAAAGTATATTACCGTTCATATTCAAATGTACACACTTTTCTCTATTTACAGATATTGCGCTTCTGTGCATATGTAAATAGCATATTGTTTGTATGCATCTTGTGGGATTGTAAAAAAACGAAGGAAAAACAAGCATATCCAAACCTAACTGGTATACTGTAAGCATATCCAAACGAAATCTTCACTCTCCACTGCAAAAACACTATTCCTTTGACGGTTCCTACGGGACCACGTTGTATAAATACATTAACTAAATATGAATGTCCCTACCGGGAGTGGTAGACCAGGCAGGTAATGAGTCAATAAGAATAAATGGCAGCGCACTGTACCAAGAGCAACTGAAGGCATTTGCGTTAGAGGTCATCGCATAAATAATAATTGTACCTGGCTATGGCTGCTGCCGCTTGCACTAACAGGGGAAAGGTTCAAAACCTTGGGAGGCCAGATTCAATGTTGTGCCTTGCAACTTTAAGGATAATTTGCTTTAGTTAAGGGGAACGGCAAAGAGACACAATGGATGCAAGGATGGCTGGGAGGAGGGATCAGTAGGCCGCGAGGTGGTATGCATAATGGCAATGACGGTGCTATCAGTATTCGGTGTACAGAGTTTGAGGAGATGGGCGGTCCGTGTGGGAGGATGTAGGATGTAGAGTAGTGGTGGTTGAGGAGTCGGTGAACGCAGTGAGGGAATCTTGACACTTCCGGGTTCGAGTCTCAGTTGCTCAGGAGCAGTTCAGTCGCCGTCTCCACGTCCCAGGACTTGGACGACAGGGCTGCTATTACTGCATTCTAAAAAAGAAAGAAACGGACATGTATGTTTTGAAACAACACTGTACATAATAGTTTCCATGCCGTTTCATCCATTCGGAGACAACTCAGCCGTCTTGTTGATATAGCAGCTGTTGTCCAGGCATGTAGAGGCCATGCATGTGCAAAAATACACTCACGAGGACTTCTACTAGTTCAGTGATGAGTGATTGCTAAAGGTGTAGGTAGGTAGTGTTATTTATACCTTTAAATACATATAACTCGAGTCTAGAACACATAACAGTAGAAAAGTCAGTATATTTTTATTTTCAAAAAACACGATCAACTCGACCTGCTTCATTAAGGACACACTTTAAACCTACAAAGGATTTAGTATCAATCTATCCAATATCTGTCATACAATTTTGACTTTTACTTAAAAAGGGAAATTAGCAGCACGGCATTTCTTACCTTAGCAAAACCCATAGCACAGAGTTTGTCTATTTTGCGAGTGTAGTCGGGACTGGACATGGGTGCTCCTGCGTAGATGTGAGACCACAGCCTGGCCGTTTGTTTGAACATTTCTGGGTTCTGCTTATACTGTGAGGAGAGAGGAAATCCTTCAGTTTGAGACAAACACAGGGAAAAGATAACCCTTTGATCGGCTTTATTTGGAGACCATCATTTCCTGACCATGTGACTGAATCCCACTTGATGGGCTGATTCACATTAGACATATTTTAGATAACACTGGAGTAATGGAGCAACAGGCTTTATTCCCTTACCTCTGGTCAATTCGGAAAGACTAGACCAACTGTATATGGTTACATGCAATTAAATTAGGAAGCCAGTCAACACTTGTCTATAGCTAAAGAAATGGACATCTCTCACCAAAATAATGCTGAACTGAAAGCAATCTGATAAAATCGCAGTGCTCATGTGTCAGCCCTGTTCAGGCTACCACTGACATCTTTCACCCGACAGCACTCTCCAAAGAGGCATAGAATAAAGCCATAGCAAAGGATTCATACTTAAGATATCTTGCAGCTTGCACCTCAAATCACATCTCAATGCAAAAATAGGAATTTTAATAAAACTGAACACATCCAGAGTTGGCGTAATATAACTTTGCTAGTCCCCACCCAAAGTGCTAGTTCTCCCTACGAACACCAGTTATATTAACAACACAGAGATTCCACTCATGATATGCAGAAATAAACTATTTGGGTGCTTGTGTTAAACGTACAAAATGAATAATGTTTCATGTCATAATGTTTCATTCACATGCATTCGTGGCATAATTTTGTGCAAACAAATCACCCAAATGTCTTTATAGCAGCCATTTTCAATAGTCTGTGGTTACTATACCCAATATAGTGGCATGGCTACACGCATTTCAATTAGTTCATTATAATTGCCCCTACCTGATTTGCTACTACTGCATCCTGTGGGTCATCAGGCTCTGCTGCAGCAAGGAGAGCCTGTAGAGATAAAAGTACCGTCCGTAGAGTCATAGCAGCCGCCCTGAAGAGAGACCAACAGAGGTTGGGGTGAAGAGAGGGGAAAATGGCTGTGTTAAAAAACAGGATTGACAGAATAGATCAAAAAGGAAAAACACAGTGGACAAACACTGTGATAAAGACCTACTGTGGTGAAGCGTTTGCTTTGGCTCACTCACCACTGGTCTTTTAAGATGTCCAGACAAATTGCTCCCGTCACAGAACTGATGTTCGGATGCCAAATCTGTGTGATGAATCGCACCTAGGAGGGAGAGAGATCTAATGAGTGGTGAGGGAAGAATGTGTGTGTGTGTGTGTGTGTGTGTGTGTGTGTGTGTGTGTGTGTGTGTGTGTGTGTGTGTGTGTGTAATAATGTTAATTAGACAAGGCGGTAATGCTGCAGAACAGGTAAGACACACTCATGCTAATACCTTTGGTGGGTTAAAAGGATACGTTTCTGGAATTTTTATTTCAAGCTGAAATCTGCCACCTAAAAAGAACAGCAAACATATGAAAACATATTAATCATAACACCACCTGTCTCACTATATGTAGCATCACTTGTCATGATGTTGTTGTTGTTGTTTTACCTTCATATGGTGTATCTGGGGGACCAGCTATCTCTCCCCTCAGCTCTGTGAAATTCTCATCCACCAAATCTACTTTAATTTGGTTTTTACTCGTCTAATGGAGGAAAAATAAGAGTTAATAAAAATGCAGGCTTTATTGGTTGCTAGCGGGAGGGTTCTTGAATCAGTGTAGTTCTTAAGTTAGTGAAAAACACTTTCTTTAAACGATGACTTTGTTACACGGAACAAGCCGCTTAGCTCCGGGTTGGCATATTCTGGAAACACCACGACTGCTCTCTCATTCAACTGTTATTACTGTCCGTGTAACGTTTAACGTTGTTTTTAAAAAAAAAGCTTTCCCTTAACGATACTGGCTTTCACATCAGCCAAGTTAACAAAGTGTGTCAACTGTGAGATTCTGTACCAGAGAGACTGAACAATGACATAACAATGACATAACAATGACATAACAATGACACCCCACTACATTTGTCGCCTGACGCAAACTTACGAAAGAGGCTAATGCTACGAGGGAGTTGTCAAAGTATCCACAGAAACGATTATCAGAGAAAACCCGTTGAACTTATGCATAATTTAAAATGGGTCAAGTGGACGGGTTCGTTTTAAGATAATGTGGTTCAGGAAACGCACCTTTGATAAAAAGCCGTATTGTCTGTTGGTTATTAAGAGGGGCAGCGGGCCTGTAACA
The DNA here is from genome assembly GCA_900323305.1 of Trachyrincus murrayi. Taxonomy (NCBI): domain Eukaryota; kingdom Metazoa; phylum Chordata; class Actinopteri; order Gadiformes; family Macrouridae; genus Trachyrincus; species Trachyrincus murrayi. The sequence goes on from OOFB01024515.1 coordinate 48,626, forward strand.
GAACCTCAGTCCCCGGTGTTTCCTGAGGAGCCCCCCCCCGGTACAGGAGCCGCTGTTACCGCAGCGAGGCAAACGTAGCCGGACGGCGAGCTAGCTGAAGTTACCCTGTCGGGCCTGACTCTCGGCAACACACTCCCAGAGCTGCGCTAGCGCATGAGATGTTGCTCTCTTTTACAACGGTGACAAATGACATAAACACACCACGTCTGACCGTCGTAAAGAACGGAAATATAACAAGTCAGAAGGTTGACTGCTCACCTCTTCGCTTTTGAGAACTTCTTTGAACTCCCGCTTGATCCTTTGGACCGCGATGTTAGCCATGTTCCTATGTTGTTCGCTCCTGGAAGCTGCAGCTAGGTTTGATTCGCCCACTGTGGTCGGTGGGGGTGGTGGTGGTGGTGGTGGTGGTGGTGGTGCTATTCCCAGGGAATCCCCTTTGACTTCCACCTCCCCTGTCGTTCACAACACTGGAGAATGAGCTGTCACCCGCAGCAGCACAATGGCAGCGTTGCGTCTAGAAGCATAGCGGTGACACCCAGTGAGGGTAGAATATTCACTTAACAATATATTGTTCAATGAGAGTGGATGACTTCCCTTCGCTTTAAGATGTCTATATCGCTAATACATAAATGGTGCCCGACGTCATTAAATTTGCTGACACAACACTTAAACATACATTCGGTGCTATAATATAATTTAGTTTTCATTGCATTGCATTTAATGTTTTATTTTTATTTTCGGGTATCAGTTTTTTAAAATTTAATTAGTCAGTGGATGTTTTGTAGTTTTCGTTATTTACTTTCTAAACGCCATGGTGTTACACCTTTTTGTTGACGTGCACACTAGTCTCACAAATCAGACTTTAGATTAATATCGTTAGTGTCAAATCTGGATGAACGGGGCGTTTCACTTTCTCTCGCTGCATATTTGTTTCGCCCAATCATGTTGCTGGAGGCAAATGGCGAACACAAACTCGCCCAGCAGTAGTAAACTGTCGTGTCTGTAAAGGTTTCAAAGGTTACAACATCGTTTAGACTGGCCACTGTAGATTAATATTAAACTTATTAAAAGCCCCGTCTGAAAGCTTCATCCAACTCGCGAAAAACAAAACAGGAAGCACGGCGTAACTCCGCCCCTTGCGGTTTCTGGTTTCCGGCCCAGAGGTTCTCCTATAAATGACTGCTGGATCCGAGACGGAGCAAACTATTTAAAACCATAAAGCAATATCCCCAGAATGTCTGCGTCTGTCAATTTTTTTGGTATAAACGCTTGACTTAGAACATGGTTGGCTGGCGTCTTTCGCTGTTGTAAATGGTACAGGCACTTGCAGGCATTGACACACCCGAACCAATTACAACAGCTGGGACCTCATTGTATGTCGGTGTGAGCGCCGTATACCCGAGATGAGTCTCTCGTACCCGTCACGTGGTTTTTCGTCTGAAAAAACCCCAGGCGAGCGGAGCCTCGCCGTCGCGCTGCTGGTGACCCGGTAGCACACTGTTTACACTGTGGTGCTGTGCAAGGTGTCCGACTGTACAAAGCAACATCACCCCACGACGAGGAAGAAGGAGGAAGCGGAGAACGTTTATTAAACATTTTAACCTCGTAAGTTGCCTTTCGCCGGCCTGTGTTTACATGTCACGTTAAATGTTAACTCGTGTTAATGCGACGAGGATAGCGCGGTGGTCGTGTTTAGCAGCAGCAGCAGTATTGCTTAAAAATGTAAACAACGTGACAGAAAATGCTAGCTGATCGTTAAACCTTAAGTAGTAAGCGTGCATTGTCTGGCTCTGTGTGTCTCCCTGTCGAATACGATTATTGCAAATACGAGAGGTGTCCCTGCATACGGAAACATCAGAAGTGGTATTCGGTCTGAGCGTTGCCCAACCACTGTCCCCAAACGAGCAGTCTCCTCCCCTTGATCTGCAGGTGTCACATAGTCTTGAACGGCAGGTTATTGGCGTTTGCATCGCATCTGTCAGTGTGCCTGAGACATATCTGGCTTGTTGTCCAACGATAAAGGCGATCGGAGGGACATGGCGGAGGGAGGCTACGACCCCTGCGAGTGCATCTGCTCCCACGAGTATGCGATGAGACGACTCATCAGCCTGGTAAGAGTTGGACTCCGTCGAAAGCATGAAGGATATGATCAGATACGAAGTTACATTTAGGCGGAAAGTGAGTAGTTGCGAGTACAATTGTTAAGAAAGTTGAAAGGTACAAGACCATGAGCATTTAGAGTTAGCCCAAAGTAAGTCATTTTCCGCCTTCAGGAAGTTATGGCTGCAGTATAAGAATGGTTTTAAGTACGCGCGCACATGCACGCACGCACACACAGCATCCTGGTTCCTGTTGGCTATTTGTTATGGAGGCATATCCTGGTTCCTGTTGGCTATTTGTTATGGAGCCCGGCTGGTGCCAATGGGCCCTTTTCACAGTAGGAAAAACAAAGGTGTAGCTCATAACATTAATTATGGGTACGTTCGATTTATGTATGGCAGTGCACCAGTATAGACACAACTAGTCAAGTAAAATATATTGACTATGCTGGTGCTACAACAGACAGGAACAGGACGTTTTTACCCTACTATTGACGACCTGTGAAAAGGATCACAAATGTATCATGATTTTACAAATGTAATTATTCCTTTTAGATACATGCTGAAACATTTTAATGGTTTTTAATGTGTTCCGGTCAAGTCAAATGATGTGTTGGTATGTGTATATGAATGACGATGAATAGGAGGACCTTATAATGGGCTGTCTGTTTCCAGGTGACCTCATTAGCCATTGTGGGCAGGTGTATCAGGTGTGGCAAGCTACAATTGGCTCAATTGGCTCATTGGCTCAATTGGCTCATAAAGGGCTCTTGGGTGTTCCTATTGTATTGGTGATGTAAATGGCCTAAATATAAATTCTCATGGATTACACATTTTTCATTTAGTTATGAATACACACATTTTGAATTACAATTGGGAAGTAATGGTATTAAGCCCTTTTAAAGGAAAAGTACTTAGTTGTGCTAAGCCTGGTAGCTGGGGCTTCTTCAACTACACCCAGCCACCATCAGTCATGAAGGATAGAGGAAGCCAGTTCTGCAATAAATAAAAACAGGTGCATTCTCTCACCCTTAACAGGATATTGGCAGCAATCCTCTGGAAAGTTTTAATTACATAGTTCCAGTAGTTTCAGAGCAGCCCAAATGTATTGGAGATAGCACCAACAGTATGTAAAGCAGACTTAACAAACAGGCTTTGTCTTTGTAGAGTGTGTTGTTGGTGGCTGGTTTAAGCAGCCTCACCTGGCCTGAGTCAGACTGATTAGACTCTGGGGCTGGGTGAGGCTGCACACCTGTGGTGCATCAGAGTAATCAAGGCCCACAAGTTAAACCAGCCATCACCACACACACACACACACACACACACACTTAGGAGGAGCGCTAGCATGTCAGCACGTACCACCTGGTCTCTTGTTCAAACAATGCAAACTCTACAATAAACCGGTTTAATCATCTGCCTGTGTCCTGCTGTTGGAGGAGCCACTGTAGATGGCATGTAGCAGGGGAGACTGGCACAACATGTAAATGTGTTGTGTGTGTGTGTGTGTGTGTGTGTGTGTGTAAATAAGTGTTTG
>OOFB01024517.1:0-11359 GCA_900323305.1 Trachyrincus murrayi
CAAGACAAGTTAACTTTTACAAGACAAGTTAACTTTACAAGACACAAGTTGACTCCTATTAGTATTAATAATTATGAGACAAATGTTGTTCCAGGTTATTTATCTGTGTGTGTGTGTGTGTGTGTGTGTGTGTGTGTGTGTGTGTGTGTGTGAACCAGTAGCTCTGTACTTGGGACAGTGTTCAAAAGAGACACAGACTACTTTTCCTCTTTATGAGGCATCCGGTGTGAGGTTTAAAAGAGGGTTAAAAGCTGGCTATTGGTGCAGAGCAGAACGGTTGTCCATCCATTGTGCACCAGAGTGAAATAGCTAGTCCTTCAGAGTCTACAGGACCAAACAAACCATATCCTTGTAAAAATGTATCATGAAATGGCTCTGGTATTTTCTCGGTCATTTAAAATCGAACCCCATTTTTTATTGTTACCCAGGGAATCAATTCTTCCAGTGAAAATAAAAAAAAAACACAAAAAAAGACACTGTGTGCCATACATACTTAATATCTCTGGCTGTGACGCCATCTTGGAAAAAAAGATGGCCTCCTCCATCCAGTCAGGAAGCAGATCATACCAGCATCAGGATCTTGAGCGGCCATCTTGAGTGTGCGGTCACACTGGGAGATTTTCATTTGCCACCCAATGTGTTGTTGCCCCCCCCCCCCTCATTTAAGGGGAGGGAGGGGGGGGGGCAAGGCCTTCTCAGTTCACTCTCCTGTGTTTTAATTTAGCCGAGAAAGGGAGGGTGGAGTTGGGAAGGAGTGGAGGTGGGGAGAAAGGGAGTGGTGCCAGTGTGAGCCATAATGGCTTCAGCATGTTGACTATCTCCTCCCATCTGACCCCCACCTGACTACCCGGAGAGCGAGAGAGAGAGAGAGGGAGAGAGAGAGAGAGAGAGAGAGAGAAGGGGTGGTGCAGAATCAGAACTTCCCCACCCTGCTTCCTATAGGCCACACATCTTAAAGGCAGCGCACATGAAAGAAGATATCTCTATTTTATGATCAAAACCTCCCCTCTACACTCAACCACATATTGGTCTTAAATGTCTTCAGAGGTCTCTTTGAAATGGTTCAAAGATTCTGGGTCATATTTGTCTTTTTTTATTACCCTTAATTCTCCTTGCCTCCCTCAACGAGGCAATGATGCTACCTTTAATCACATACTTCTGTGAAGTGCTGTGTGTAACACACACACACACACATTCACACACACACACACACACACACACTCAAGGACAAGGAAATGCATCCTTGGCTCCGAGACAAACTTTACAGTGATCCTCCCCTATTATTTATTTTTTCCGTCTAGTCGCCGATATACCAAACACATAAATCCTCCTCCTCTTCGTCATTCTTTCTTTAATATATAAGATTACACATCTTCCACCGTCCTCTGGAAGGCATTATCTTCCCAGTGGGACTGTGAGCTGACCAGTGAGATGCTTGTTTGTTGTTATTCCTGGGCCTTTGAAGAGACACACATCCTGTCCCCCCGTCCAGCTCACCCAGAGACCAGCGGTGTCCTCGTGTAGTCTCTGCTAGTCAGACTGAGAAGGTTCACGTTTAGTTATTATCAGAGCAACTCAGCTGGGTTGCGTGAGAGCAGCTAAGGCGTATTTCAATTGCAACACTTTGAGAACGACATGCATTACAATCTATGTCATCTCGGATCCAGCAGTGCTACTCTAATCTAAAGTGTGATTTGTGAGACTACAATCTATGCAATATCAAATGTTTTTATTGGGCAAACGTTTTTGGCTGCGCAGTAGTTCTGTGTAGAACATACTACTGCTATAGCTAACATGCACTCCTTTAACATGAGACGATTTAGTGTTCAAACTGAACTTACCCGTAAGAATATTACTGTAATATTACATGTGGGACATGCGTACAGTATGGAAAGACACCAGTAGTGGTTAATGTCCCGATACATGATTGATGTTGAAATAGTTTGAAATCTGCCCCAGATTTCTTCAGCTATGGTATTTGTGCGTGTGTGTGCGTGTGTGTGCACGTGCATGCGCGTGTGTGCGCCGTTGTTAAGTTGCACACATTTCTTTTAATTCATATCTCCTGTCACCACCACAAATGCCGCATGAGCTTACAAAGTTAACAGATTCCCTAAACGCTTACCAATAGACAGCCCATAAATCAAAGCCGATATATGTCGGGACCTCCATTGGTCGGCTCCTTTTTCTTTAAACCAATCTAATTGGCTGTAAATCACGCCCTGCCTAGGGCTGAGGGAGAGACGGAGAGAGTGACACGCCACATAGCAGAGACAGGCTGAGAGGGTACACACACACACACACACACACACACAAATAGCAGAGTTTCATGACAAAACCCTTTCTAGCAAAGGTAAGGAAGCTAAAAACAATTTGTAAAAAGGAATGGAATGACAAATAGCACTAATAGACACACACACACTTCCTTCCCACCGAGCTGCAGTTTAACTGACAGCCCGGGGGGGGGGGGGAAGGGGGGGTGTATCTTGCTAAGTAGCTTGTAAAGACACCCCCTCCCACCCCCAACCGCGACCCCACCTTCGGCACTCCCTTCACTCCAAAGGCCCGGTGGGAAGCAGCGGTGGAGGGGTTTTTATCACTATGGCTGGTAGGCATGGCTTTTGTGGAAGGAGCTATTCACCAGGGGGCCCTACACACTTTTACTGCTCCACTGCTGGATTCGCTCATAAAAACTAAAAAGTCCCCACGGGTTGAATGGACAGACTGACCAGCTGACCGTTGGCGACCACGCAGAAAGAAAGAGAAGCATCAGCAACATGCCACGTTCTGTTAAGTCTTTCCTCTCGCTGTGGCTGTACACACGCGGCAACAGCAGCGCACAGTTAAAATAACCGTCGGCCATTAAAGCCCTCGGTAGTTTCACTCCAGGAATAAACACAGGCTAGGAGTACCTTGCGTTAGAGGGCGTGTTCGACGTTGCATTCATTTTTTTGCCCTTGTGGCCGCAAGTGTAACTGCAAATTAGAAATGTGAGAGGGCTCGCAAGAGGGAAAGAAAGTATATTACCGGTCCAGAGAGGTATTTAATGATCTGCTTAAGGCAAACATATGTCCTATAAAGTTATGTTGCCTATGTTTCAATAGCTATGATAAATGTGTGCTATTAAAGTATACTCAGGTATTAGCCAAATGCCAGATGCATGGTCCTAAAAGTCTTAACAGTTTTGTTTTGCCTGTCCTGTCCAACAATGAATCCTTGTTCTCCTTGTGCTTCCCACAGCCCAACCAGTGGATGTGCTCAAGGTTCTAGACTTCCACAGCTCCCCAGAAGGAGTACGGAAAACTCCAGGCTTCTGCACGGTCCGGAGGGGATCCAAACCTGACGTAGCCTTCAGAGTGGACAGGACGGCCCAGATCAGCGCTCCTACCAGTCAGCTCTTCCCAGGTAACCTCTGCACCCCTGGGTGTGTGTGTGTGTGTGTGCTAGATGTGCATACATTGCACAGATAAGGTTACTGGTGTTTAAAATCGTGTAAAATCCCGATGGATTAGCTTCCCGATAGATCAGCAGTGACATGTGGTGTTGCTTCAAATAAACATCTCCAGTAGCTCCACTCTCATTCCCCTCCAATTTTTTGTAAAAAATCTGGAATTTGGTTGTATAAGAGTTCAATTAAGTTGTTTTTTTTCTCGCAAAGGCTGCTACCAATTACGAAGGAAATGGTTGCTAGAATATTAATGATGACATTTGGTGGGCGGACCTTGTCAAAAAGATGCCCCTTGTTTGGCCGTGTGATTGGCGGACGCTCTCCAGCGGTATGCTGTGTTTGGCCCACGAGGGTAAACCCAGCTGGGTTTCCATATTGCACGCACGTGCAGCGCATGCAGTCCGACTTCACATCCTAGCCTGCGACGGCACGTTGTCTACCTTACACGCGCTGTTGCGCCGCTCTGCCTATGAGACATCGGCCTGCTGTTTGTTTCCCTGGGATGGACTCCACGCCAGACAAACAAGAAAATTGCTCCTTGATAAATGTTTCCATCATGTGAGCTACCGTCTTTCTACAAATGGCGCGCTACGCCGCTCACCATGCTGAGCTACGGATATGAGATCGCAAACGGTAAGGGAAGCCCAAGAACCCGGTAGTCGCTAGTTACGGGTTGCAGCAAAGCACAGCATGTTGAATCCATTCCATGTGCTTTTGTGGCCAGGCTGGAGTGGGGTTTGCACTGAAATGCACAATACAAACTAAAAGCTAATACAATGAAGCACTCTAAAACCCCCGTATCCGCTGGAGACCTGTTAATAGGCCTTCTCTATTACCTGACTACTATTTAAAGAGCCACAAGGTGACGAGCTGCGACCTTGCAGGATAAACACGGGTGGACACATTTATTGGGAAAACCAAATAAAAATAAAAAACAAAATCTCTCTTGTGTCTTTGTGCTTGGCCTCTTTCAGTTTGGCCCAATTGGAAAGGGAAAAAAATATATGGGCCACAAACTAGTGTGCTGCAATATTTTGTAATTAGGTTATTGTGATTCTTGGCCTGCAAAGAATGGTCTGCAAACCTTTTCGGGATGGAAATTCCTAAATGAGTACGATGGAGCGAGACCGGTGGAGCGCTGGACGCAGTGGATACATCAAAAGGTGTCAGAATGTTCTCAGCTTGGATAATATGGCTTTTATTTGATCATCCACTGCCTGGTGGTTCCTTTACTCTGAGTGACCTAGCCGCTACTCAAAAGAAATACACTTTTAAGCATTTATTGGCCTTGTTAAGTTAATCTGGCTTCAGGAATGGACTCTTTAGTCCTGGCGGAAGATGCCAAATCCTAGCTTAGTGACTTTAATGAAGAACAATCCATGTCCAATTGTCTAGACTTAAAGGTTTTATGTGAAATGAAACAATGTAAGTGTTAATAGGCGGGCCATTTTTCAATTAGGTCATTCGAATTCAATTACTGTCATAGTGAACTTCATTTAGATGCACATGAGACAAGCTAACACTTTCATTACATGTTTTGCATCCCTATTCACAACCTATTCATAAAAAAATCAGGGATTGAAATGGTTTTATGATGACGATGCTTTTGTGTGTATGTGTACAATGTATATCGATTAAGCAATGCACTAAACACCAATGGCTAAGAAATAAGCTTCATCTTTATAAGTCAAATCTATTTGTAGACATAATTTATGCAGCCTCAAATGACGTCACAGGGCCACATTTAAAGGCCCATATTTGGAAACCTAATCCCACCCCATCAAACGTTTAAAGAACAACTCAGCTGGAAAAACCTCGACAAGGGAGTTATAAAACGGGGGTCCCCCCTTCTCTACATACTTTATTAAAGAACAACAAACTGCTGCAGTGAAATCACCTGGAGGGGTTGGCCCCATTAACACTACATTGGTCATGTCAGACTCTTAAACAAACATGCCTCTCTCTCTCTATCTCTCCCTCTCCCGCTCTCTCCCTCCCTCTCTCCCTCCCTCTCTCCGATCCCAAGGAGGAGTCTTCCCAGAGGACTTCTCCATCCTGTTCACGGTGAAACCCAAGGCGGGCCTGCAGTCCTTCCTGCTGTCCGTGTACAACCAGCAGGGCATCCAGCAGCTGGGCGTGGAGGTGGGCCGCGCCCCCGTCTTCCTGTACGAGGACCAGAACGGCAAGCCGCCCCCCGAGGAGTACCCCCTGTTCCGATCGGTGAACCTGGCCGACGGAAAGTAAGTGACGATGTGGCTGCTTGAGATAGGGAGAGATCCCATCTCCCTATCTTGTTGGGAGCATTTGATCCCGGGGTTGAAAAGAAAAATGTTGTATCGCTTCCTTTTTGGCTGCTCTTGTGACCTCTGCTCCTTGTTTCTCTGGGGTGTGATGCAAAAACATGTTCACTTTTATAGCCTGTTTTTTTTATTGAAAAAGGTAGAAGAGTGAATACTCTAATCTGTGCACAGTGCACGCTCTGAAAGCCGTTACTACAGCTGGCGGACCTTATTGAATGTACATTTCAAAGTGTGATTTGCAAGGACTATTACAAGATTTATCGGAACAGCGATGTACACCTATGCCTGATTGTCTAGACAGTTCACGCGAGTTCATATGAAACTATGCATTGTATTTGTACGGAGGCTCTTGCACAGCCTGCCTTTGCCATTTATCATACAGGAGTTGTATCACATGGCAAAAGAAGCAAACCATTTCTGCATTATTTTCTCCTCCACTCAAAAGCGTACTCGATCCGTATAGTTTATTGTAGCATTGACACAAACCACTGCCTTATTATTCTCATATGTTCAGGCAAACAAAAGGCATATGGAGCAAGTTGGACAGGAATGTCAAATCGCTAAACTGGATGTCCCCCATCTCCTCCCCCCCATTTCCTTATTTATTGAAGTCGAATGTTGACAATAATGATAAGACAATTGGCTGAATAATCATAAATCCCTCAAACGACAGGGAATATAAAACTCTTTGTGAGACAATCTGGTGTCCCTTGAACAAATGCAAAACAGACGTGTTTTGATGAGAGTGTAATTTTATGTTAATTTACAACAAAAAAAAAACACCACAAGATTTGAATGAAAAATATTCAAAAAATTGGGACTCCAGAGACTTTTTTTTGTTGAGTGGCACCATCCTCCTCCTTCTCCTTCCAAAGGGTTTGTTTGTTATTTCAGACTCACATAAGCTGTTACCATAAGCGTTTTGTTCTTCTTCTGAAGATACAAAGTACAAAAAAAAACACAAAATCATCAGCAAACTTCTGACTGTTGTTGCATCCTCCATCCAAACACCCTCCCTCTGAGTCCAGATGGCACCGCGTGGCCATCAGCGTGGAGAAGAAGACTGTCACCATCATCGTTGACTGTAAGAAGAAGGTGACCAGGCCGCTGGCCAGAGGCGATCAGGCACTCATCAACACCGAGGGCATCACCGTGTTCGGCACCAGGATTCTGGATGAGGAAGTCTTTGAGGTAAGGCGGCCATATATATATTTTTTTATGCCCTCTCTTTTGGTCGACGTCTATATTGTCTATATGCCATATGTCAGCGCAAAGCCTTTACCCTAAAGAGCCTAACCACGTCTTTAAACCAAATTTCTCGCAAACTACTAATTTAAGATGAAACGTATGTTGGAATGTATGTTTCTGATTGGCTCAGAAATGAGTGCCAGTTGTCGCTGGCCACCATAAAAAGTATCTCCGTATTAAAGTGCCAGGAGCTTTTAACCAGGCTTATTATTGTAATGCGCATCCGACACTTCATAGAAACTCTTCATAGAAGTGTTCATTGTTTGCACAGGTGCGTGTAATAAAAGAGTTGTTTAGCTGGAGTGACTCAGCTGATTGTTTTGTGTTATGTGGACGGGATTGGAAGCACATTGTAGATCCTACTCCCAGAAGGAGACATGGAAAGTCTGAATACCCTCAGAGTCCTTGCATTTAATTTAAACTTTGTATTTGATTTGTTAATAATAGTTTTTTTGGTGGAGCACAACTATGACATTAGCTTTGTTTTCACAGTGAACGCCAAAGTATGTGGAAATGTTCTATAGCACATTATTCAAATTCAACAACAGCGGAAAACCTTCACATAACGGGGACAATTCAGACGGCGTTTTCAACAGATTTGTGTTTATAAGTAAGGAAGGAATTACTACGACACTTACCTAACATATTGGACGGGCAAATGTACTCTTTTATTAAATTTAGAACCGTTTCGTGCGATTTTACCACAGGATATGGAGTGCTATTTTGACATGGACATTTGGGGTTTCCTGTTACTTGGAGGTAGTGTTGACCTCATTGATAATCTGGGTAAGAAGACAATAGAATAGTTTGCTCGCTGTTAATGCTAAGCAGCTGCTAAATTCAGCCAAATCTGAGCCCTGTGGGTCAAAGATAATGTTGTAAATAGGGGCCACTCTAAAGATTAGATCTAATGGTGGTAAATGAGTTGTTAGTAAAAGCAGCTCTTGGCTTAGTTAGCTACTAGATGATGCATTCAGTAGGTATTGCATACTAAAGGAAGGTAAGAGAATAAGGCAAAAAGAGAAAGGATTGTTAATTAAAGCACATTTGCTCAAGAACGTTTTAAACACACCGGGACCAACAATAGCCGTTTGCGGTGGGTTCTTGCTATATGTTAGTATATTAAACTGATATTACAGCTCAACTATTTAATTTTTCTGTGTTGGGAGAAATAGAAAAAGCAGAACATTTATTTGTTTATCCTGAGGGTGGAGGCTTGTTCGCACATCGGATGGCTCCTCTAATCAGCATAATAGCCAATAGCAGCGCTGCTGTGCTGGTGGCCCAAGCACAAACCATGCAGCCCTTTCTCGAGCTGTAATTATTCCCACTTTGAGCTTAGTTGCCTTGGGGTCCTTGATTGCACACTGACTGTTTGCTAGCATACTGCACTCTAATGGCTTAGTCTGAAACCCCCCCCCAGCGTCCAAAAGCCACGTCTTTGTTAATGAAGTGAGTTGTGGGGAAGGGGAGGAAGAATCCAGTGTTTATTTACTTTCCTCTGCAGGTCGTGCTTAAAGGATTAGCAGTATGCCTCGGTATGCATTCAACATCTGCATTTGCAAACAATCAGTATACCTTAGAGGCATTGCAGCGTTTTGGCAAATGGCTGGTCGTGATGGAGAGATGTAGAGGTGCACGGTCTGAGGGGAAGGAACAATTGAGATCATTTCATTCTAGAGCATCCCATCTAACAGGTATAATAGACCCGTATTTATTCCAAATAAACCCTCAGCATATAATAATCAAGACCACATTTAAAGCGATTAGTCTGGTACCATAGCGTACCATAGCACACACTACCTACCGTTGCGATGGGGCAGGCGTAATGGTATTTTCAGTCTCTTTCCCTTATTATTTTAAGTCTTATTAGTATTATGACTGCGCAGGGCGTAGGCTATTAATCCTATTATATAATCCCATTTATTCGTGTGGTTTTATTGTATCACAAAGGCAGCAAACTATGTGTAACGAGGCACGGCCGCCTCTCCCCTCCCGTCAGCTGGGGAGGTGCCGCTGTTGGCTGTAGCTCTCCTGGCGCCACGCCGCGTGTAGCCGTTGTTGACTACCAGCCTGCACACATGTCAATAAACACACACGACAAACACAACATGTGTTCGGCAGAGCCGGAGATCGGCTTTTTTGCGATCAACAGTGGACAGATGCTCAGACAAGAGTTTGAAAACGTGCCCTTCTTTGTTTTAATATATGACACTGTTGAGTAGCCTGCTCTTCCTGCAGACATTAGCCAGAGAATGCATTCCACGAGTTGATTGGGTTTGAGGTCTCAAGTTGCTCATACGGGGCCTTTTGTTCCTGATAATCGATAATCCCGGTTAATAATCCTTGTCATGTAAATATACGGATATTACGATCTGGTGTTGCAAAATCACTAGGTAAACAACCAATTAATAAAAGTCAGACCGTATCTAGAATAGATGGAAAACACGGCTAGGCGACCTCCGTTCCACTACATTAAGCAACACTCAAGTTAAGCACACCATGTGTTTGTTGTGTGTTTGTTGACCACGGCTCTTTAGAAGTAAAGCCAGGGCCTTTTGGTGCTGTGGTGAGGCCTAGTCCCGGGACTCAGTGAGCCAGTGGAGTCCTATAAGTGATGTCAGGCTACCTAGGCTGGCTGTGAGCATTGCCACCTCCAACCACCACCAGCTGTCAACATATGGTTACCTTAACTGCTGTGGCGCGCAGGCAGGTGTTGGAGCTGAAAGCAAATGGACTAAGGAGCTGTGAGTGGAAAAATAAAATCGGTGTGTGTGCGTGCACGAGTGTGTATACTCCTAGTTCAAGCAGCACAGCTGTTTAAAAGATATGGTCAAGGACCAGACATCCAACCCCCTCCCCCCTTACTCTTCCCTTCTCATGTATAAAAAAAAAAAGTTTAAATCTTCTAAAGGGAAGCTATGTGACACCCTATGGTAGTTTGAAGTGAATTTATTTATGTGTGTGTGTGTGTGTGTGTGTCTGCATGTCTGTGTGTGTGTGTGTGTGTGTGTGTGTGTGTGTGTGTGCGTGTGCGTGTGCGTGTGTGTGTGCGTGTGGAAAAGAAAGACAGAATTAGAGTAGAGAGTAACAGGAACACGGAGATAGGGAATGAAGCTAAACGACTTGTTTATATATCTGTCCTGACAGATTGCTCCAAACGTGTCCCTCAAGCGGGACAGTGTTTGGGGGGGATGGGGTGGGGCCCCTGATGGGCCCCGAGTCTTGCAGTGAATCATTGTTTATGCTGCACATTGGCAGTGGACTGTTCTTCATCTGCTTCTCTCACTTCCTCTCTGCCCTGCAATACAGCCGTACACACATGCTGCTTCAGTTAGAGGGCTATCAATTGTCACTTAGGTCATGGTTGAGAGATAGAGAGACAGAGAGAGAGAGAGACAGAGAGAGAGTGTAATGTTTCACTTTGTGATGCATCCTGGGAAATGTGTAATCAACACATTGTAGTCAGTCAGTATCTCATGTATGAAATGACTACTCGCTTCAAGATTCAAGATTCAAGATTCAAGAAGACTTTATTTATCCCGAGGGAAATTAAGGTGCAACAGTTGAACAGGGGGGAATAAATGTACACTAATATACTTATACTAAATAACAAACAAACTAAACTAAACTAACAACTAAGTATAAATAAATATAAACTAAATGAAGTCTAAATGTATTGACAGGTGAATTTGAACAAATTTACAACAATTACAGTAATACGTAGGTATATACAATATACAACAATACGTATAGTGCAATTTAGCAGCAATAGAATACTAAATAAATAACTCAGATGAGTACTGAAAAAGTGACATGTGAAAAAGTACAGTGCAATTGAAATTACAGTGCAAAATTACAGTGCGTTGACCGTGCAGAATTAAAGAGTCTGATGGCCACAGGGAGAAAGGACTTCCTGTGGCGTTCTGTGGTACACCTGGGTGGAATGAGTCTGTTGCTGAAGGTGCTTCTGTATGAGGTCAGCACCTGATGGAGAGGGTGAGAGTTGTTGTCCAGGATATTACGCAGCTTGCGCAGCATCCTCCTCTCAGACACCACCAACAAGGAGTCCAGCTGGACCCCCAGGACAGCGCCCGCCTTCCTGACGATCCTGCTGATCTTGTTGGCGTCTGCTGACCTCAACCTGCTTCCCCAGCACACGACACCGAAGAAGATGGCACTGGCTACCACCGACTGGTAGAACATCTTCAGCATGGTGTTACAAACGTTGAAGGACCGGAGCCTCCGCAGGAAGTAGAGTCGGCTCTGGCCCTTCTTGTACACAGCCTCAGTGTTCTTGGCCCAGACCAGTTTGTTGTCCAGGTGAACTCCCAGGTATTTATAGTCCTGAACAACTTCTGCA
>OOFB01024518.1:0-10559 GCA_900323305.1 Trachyrincus murrayi
CTGGCTCGAAGGGCGACCATACTTCGCCTCTGGTCTCAGGAACCAGTCTCACTGTGGGAGAGAGCAAAGCCAGGTCACTATATAACAGAGTTCATTATGCTCATCACCCACAGCCGCGTCGATCCCGGGAATCAGCCGCCCCGCTCCCCTTGTTTGCAGCCCGATACCAAGCCACGCCCCCTTCCCCCCACAATATAATAACAGGCCTAATAATAATAATGGCTTATACGACTGTATGATGGCACTGTGACATAAATATCAAGAAGGATAGCCAAGAGTATAACTATTAGCTGTCGCTACAATATGAAGCACATTGTATGCCTTCATTTGAATGAAATGTAATATTGATTAAATCTTTTGCCTTTTCATACATCGGACAGGCTTTCAAGACAAATCAAGCACATACATCCAAGCCAAGTGAATTATATTAGCTAATATTGTCTGCTGCATCATTGCTTTTGAACACTGAATTTGATTCATTTTGATTGAGATGAGGGAAGCTAACGTTAAATTCCTTCACAACAGGCTGAGAATGTCTAGTAATCATACCAAGGTTATTCACAGCTTCTGAAAGTGCCTTATATGCTTAAATCGAATTATTTAGTTATCGTCCACATGCTTATCTTAGATGTCTCTTCTCCATAAAAAGAGTGCAAAAAGAGAACACCGGTCAAATGCACGGCACTTAGCATTAACATTACTTATCTACTTATCGCAAACCCTTCATTAAGGGCGTGTTCACACCAGCCTGGAGCATTTAAGCCCTTGGTGTGGTTCGTTTGGGTTGGTGTGAACACCGTAATCAAACTTTGGTGCGGACCAAACAACCCACCTCTGGTCCACCTTGAAGGGGTGGTCTCGGGCCACTATCAAGTGAACTCTGGAGCAGTTCATTTCAACACCATTTGAACCAATCACAGGAAGTGTACCATTTTCTTTGTTAAATTGACGAATGTCAATCCGGTAATAAGAAATAAAGCTATTCCAAACGGGAAGAAAAAGAGAGAAAGAACCAATTCACTGGAGAAGTATATCTATTGTGTTACAGTCGAGTGCAGCTGAATGTTTTGTATAGCATTCTACCACAGACCATCTCTCTGATGCTACCTTAATTAGCTATCAAGCCACTAGCCAGCTGAAATTGCCTCATAAACTCACCTTTAGAAAGAAATTTGCTGTCACAATGCTAGCCGATGGCAGACAGACAGCTACTGTTTAATGTTTTCAGAATGTGCAGCAGATAAGGGCTACTACCCACTACGCTACTACTACCCCCCCCCCCCCTCCTCTCCCCGACTCCCGAGTCGGCCGAGGCAGTCAGCCCTAGAATCAGTGGGTAGTGGGAACCAGCCTTAACGTTACCCATAGCATTTTAGGGCCATTTTGGGGAGGGAAGGGGGGTGGCAGAGCGATTAAATCTCAACAAAGATTAAATAATTTTCACGTTGTTTTGAAGAGGAAAACAGCTTAATTTAAGGGCCTACTAAAAAAATCATATTTTGGTCATTTCCAAAATGGGTAACATTCCCCCGAAGTAACAAAAATAAAACACCAACCAATAGACAAACTCCAAATGGCTTTGGAGAGGTCTCCGAAAATTGAAGAAGATTGATCCACTTCTGACAGATCTCCTCTTCCCACAGTGACTTGGGTGCTACAGGACCTAAGGTGAGTTAAAACAATTATTTAACTAGCAATAGATTAAACTAGCCCTATAAAGAAATAAAAATACTACAATATGTATTATTTAACAATACATGATATTGCTTACCATATGTATCCATCACCTTTGGAGACAGCCATTAGACGCATGGATCTCTTGCAGGAGGGACAGATCGTGCAACGTGTTAGGATACCTCTTCTTTGCATCCACAAAACTATTTTTTTCTGGTTGCTTATGGTGTCCTCTTGTCGTATTATTTGACGAATTTCATCACTTAGTAGATTGGCCATGACTGCTGTATGTCCTTATTACTAGAACCTCACCACAGCATACTTGACCTAATGTTGGCAATCGGCCTAAATAACAGACTTAAATATCAGAGCAAGCCATTTCGTTAACATTCAACTGGTGTAATCTAGGTAATCAACATGCACGGTCACCATATGGTTAACAGAAACATAATCCATGTTCTCACAGACATCGCTGTGCTAGGAGTTGGACCTCACATAGATGTCGTAACCACGTGGGAATTCGACATTCCTCCCGACAGAGACACCACCACGCAATTACAAATATCCCTACCAAGGAAAAGAGGAGAGACTCTCCTTGCTGTAAGAAATAAAACTGACTTATTTTTGTTCTTCAGTACAGTTTGCAACATTCGCTGGTATTTAGTCTAGTTGTTGCGATGAAGTAGGTTAATGTTAATTGCTAATGAGTAAATTAATGTTAGCCCCTAATAATAGCTAGTCTGGCTAGTTACGGTTTTCTTTCTTTTTCAAATCATGTTGCAGTCCAAAATCAGGAAGAAGAGGGGCACGTCAAACCAAAGTCTCAGGTAATTTGTTATTTTTTAATGCAGATTGTGAAAACATTAACTTTAAAGCAATACGTATAGCCTTAGATAAAGTTATTGTTTTGTCGTTTTTAGCTGAAGTTAGCCTAGGTCTAACATTTACTAACCAAGCTTAGCCATCAATCTTTTGCGTTACACTGGATCGGATACACCCCAGGCGTGCAAAAAACCATTTGCAGGAAAAACGACGCAAAGCCTAAGGCCCACAGAAGGAAATCAGTCATGTGAAATATAAGTGTTCCATCTTTATATAGGCCTATTATATACAATAGGCCTATATTAAGTGGGCATATACCAGATATATTAAATGTCTCTCAAACGACTATGTACAATATAGGCCTAACACATAGCGTTGCACGCAGAGTATGGAGTTCTCAACCACTTGATTTGTTATTATTCGTTCGTTCCTATAACTATATTGTTTAATCTGTGAGAAATAAAGCTAATTGAGGCACCCAAATTGGACATTTTATTTTGGTATGGTTCACATAATATTCTGGAAGTACCAGTAGTGTGTGTGTGTGTGTGTGTGTGTGTGTGTGTGTGTGTGTGTGTGTGTGTGTGTGTGTGTGTGTGTGTGTGTGTGTGTGTGTGTGTGTGTGTGTGTGTGTGTGTGTGTGTGTGAGAGAGATGTATTGCAGGGGAGTCTTCCAAGACTCAAAGTGAGTTTAAAATAATCTACATATCTGATAGAGATTCTGAAGCTGCTTCGACCCTAGCCCTTGACTCGCCATTGTCAGACTCATCCCTGGAGGATGACTCCAAGAAGAAAAAAAAGCACAAGAAGATAAATATGTTACTCTCAAGACAGCTTAGTGGAAGCCCCAGCCCCATGTTTGTGGTGAATTTGATTTGTAGATCAGTAAAGAAACAGCCCTCATCAGATTAATAAATGAATAAAGATAGAAATTGGGGAAATCAGTGTTCACACCCAATAGATATCAAAATCTAAACCAGCTAGTATATTATTCTTTAAATATAAGTCAATATCTCTCAAACACACACACCCTCAGTATTTGATAGTGTGCTCGATGTCATTGTATGATCAGACTAATGTTGTACACAGTTTGATACGGTTTACTGGCATTCTGCTCCAGGGACTGTCATGGAAGAAATAAAAATGTGGATATGCGCATGACATGCTTCTTTTTCTTTCAGTGAAAAAATGCAGAGACATCATCAGGAGGTACAAGGCAGCCCTGGATGTCTACAGCAAGGGGGGGGTCTATGAAAGCTGCCTTTGAGGATGTTGGTGTGGACCATAACACAATCTCAAGAACAACAGTCATAGCAGAGCTCAGGCTCGCAGGCCATTAAGTTTTCAAAGCCATAGGCCAATGGAACAAGAAAGCCAAAAGCTCCACATGTGTTGACAGGTGTTGCTCAGCCATTACAACTGAGATTAAAGACAGGATAAGTGAAATGAAGGGGAATGGTAATTAACTGCCCATTTCATATTAAATGGGCATTATCAACCTTGGAGCTAGTTTGTTCTTGCTTTAGGGTATAGTTTATTACCCTAGAAAGACTTTCAGTGCATTCATGTCTTTATTTAAAGGCATGTTTCTCTGAGGATTGAATCATAACCACTGTGGGCCAGTTGTTATCCAGTGTGTTCTTCATGAAGTCAGCTCAGCGCTGCAGACCAGAGCCCTTCGCCCCCTCTCCCTCTGGTTCTGGTTCCAGTCCAGATGTTGCTGTAAAGCTGTCTCTTCTTCTCTTCTGTCTCCCCCTCTGTTTCATTTCACTGCACGTTTACCACGTCCGATAAGCTACCTTATGTATATGTATCTGGTATACGATACGTATACGATACGTGAGCGCATACGATTGCCATTCAGACTACACCTTGGCTTACACGAATGTAGTTATGCACATGTACAACTATAGTGTCTGGTAGCAACTCCACTGAAACAATTAAAGACGAAATGTGTGATGACTTAACATTTGGTGAAATACCTTTTTTGTTTCTTTCTAAGTTGGGTATGGTTTCGACAACAATGCAACAATGCTGCATGAAAAGCGCTCCCAACAGCAAATGTTAGTGCTTTATTGATTTCTGTTCTATCAGCAGTCTGCTTAAAAGGACCATTGTAGCACAAGTCTGGGAACAGTATGGCTTATGGAATACAAGGAGAAAAAAAGAGCCACTAACCAAGATATAAGAAAGACACGCAAATTAAAATGCAAGGTAGTGAATCCCCTTATCTCCTCCTAGGGTTATTGCCCCTCACTGCTCCTCAACCTTAGCCTCTTCCTATTGTAAAGCCAGCATGCAATGAAAATTGATGTTTTAACTTTATTAAATATGTATGAATATGCTTAAAGAAAATGAGTTGTCATTTGTTTATTTTACATCCAAATATAATAAACACAACTTCCCCTACAGCTGACACAATGTTGTGATGACATAACCTCCACCAATAATACACTAATAACAATAATGTCCAAACCAATAATATCACGTTTCCACTCCCCTTTGCACATAGCAAACAATGGGCTCTCACACATGGATGCCTCATGTGATTTAGCACTTTTGCACAATATAACCAAATCCTGAAGGCTCAAATAGCATTCCTTCTACACCATTTCCCTGTTTTTAAGGGCCTAAATATTTCAAATTAAAAATCAAAAGTTTGTAATTACCGAAGCCCTTTAACGTGGTATTCGAGAGTCTCTTCTCATGCTTGTTGTCCTCTCTCAGCAGCCAGCCTCCTGCAGCCATCTCCAGGCAAGAGCAGCCGATTTCCGCACGGCACCAACGCTCACGTCTCCCGGCTGCACCTGCCGCAGCTCCCCCCCCGGCACGGAATCAAACACCTGTCCTCGCTTGTGACCAGAGCCAGGGGAGGCACGGGGAGGAGGGAAGCCATCACTTCCCCTGCGGCTGCAGCTCCGAGACAAGTGGCCTGGTCCTCAGTGGGTGCTGCCGCCATGTGCCAGGACGCCCAACTGGGGAGTACTGCCAATGTCGGGACCAGCTCGAGGGCCCCGAGGCAGAGGGCCCAGAAGCAGTGTCCGGACGTCCTTGTGGTGAGTGGAGTGTTCTGGGGGATCAAGGGTATGCCCTGTGAATAGGTGAAGCAACACATTTAAGGACTATTTTATATCATAAGAAAGAGTGACGCACTTAACTAGGTTGCATTGATTTACCTAAAAAATATCCATTGAGCTCCAGTGAAATTATGAAATTATTTCTCAGTCAATGTGGTATAATCGAATCTACCATAATGATCATGTGGAGTGTGTGTTGTTGTTGGCTGGTTTAAGCAGCCTCACCTGGCCCGAGTCTTACTGATTAGACACACCTGTGGGGCATTGGCCAATCAAGGCCCACAGGTTAAATCAGTCACCACTACACACACTCAGTAGGAGCGCTAACATGTCAGCACGTACCACCTGCTCTGCTTGCTTAAACCATTCTGAAACTCTACAATAAACCGGTTTAATCATCATCTGCCTGTGTCCTGATATTGGAGAAGCCCTGAAAAGCCACTGTAGTGGTTACATGCCACTAAAGTGGCTTTTCAGGTGGTTTAAGCAAGCAGAGCAGGTGGTACGTGCTAGCGCTCCTCCTGAGTGTGTGTGCTGGTGGCTGGTTTAACCTATGGGCCTTGATTGGCAAGTGCCCCACAGGTGTGCAGCCTCACCCAGCCCCAGAGTCTAATCAGTCTGACTCGGACCAGGTGAGGCTGCTTAAACCAGCCACCAACAACACACACTCCACAGATCAATCATTTTAATCTGTTTTAAACAAATGTAAATGTTCAAAACATGCAATTGTCAAAAAAGGAAACGGATGAATGTAAGGAGGACAAAACATGCCTAACCTCATGCTGCACATTTTCAGATACAATGTTTTTTCTTAAAATGCTAATTTCGTAAAATGTTATTACAGTAAAAATGAAATTTGAATAGTTCATATAGCTGTTTAGTTCATATTAATAATTCTTCTCTGTTTCTCTCTCTACTTCCTCAGCTTCCCATAACGGCAGCCGATTCCAAGACGATCCCACTGGCTCCACAGCCCTCCACCGGGGTGACCGCCCAGTCCAGACGGACCCTCGACCCCCAGATCAGCCACAAGTCCACCACACCAGCTAAACCCTGGACCCCTCCACAGCCCGCAGCCCCTCTGCCGGCCGCCCTCACTATGGCGCTCTCCTACGCCCTCCCAGAGTCTTCAGCGGACGGGGACGTGGCCGAGGGTCCTATGCTCACCGCCAACGTCTTCATGACCTTTTCGGGGCTGGCACCAGCGGGCAGGGTCCGAGCTCAGGACCTTCCCCTCCTGGTTCACAGGTCCACCGCCGCCACCTCGGCCGCCCAGTCAGCGCCGAGGAGCGCAACGACCCGAGGGGGTGTGCCCCGGACTTCATCGTGCAGCGACCTGCCCTGTTACCCCGGGGTGCCCTGCGACCCAGCCGAAGAGGGGGGGTTCCGCTGCGGAAGGTGCCCCGCAGGGTACATTGGAGACGGGCGGACATGCAGGGGTTCGGATTCACCCCTTTCATTTCATGTCACACTGGAAAATATGCAGATGTTAAACCATGCATGTATGGAAGTCAGCGTGAACTCGCAGCTTTCGTTAAGAACATGCATACACAAGATATTCGTGTTTCACATGAACATGCATACACAAGATGTACAGGCCAATATATCTTCCATAAGTACACATCTTAAAGAACACCACATCTTAAAGAAAAAACAATGAGTAAAAAATACACACAAAAAACATCTAAACAACACATAGCAGAAAACATGATGACAACATAATGTGTTGATAGGGTTTTTAGGGGGATTTTACCCCACATATTTAACATAATGGGAAGCTGTGTTGGTTTTAGGAAGCAGATGGGATTAACGGTTGTTTGGTGCCCCCTGTCTGTGACTGCAGCTGTCTGCAGACACAGATGTGACAGGAATATGGAGTGTGCCGCTCCCAACACGTGTCGCTGTAAACGGGGCTACGTTGGGCCAGGCTGTCAGACCGGTGAGAGGAAATGCTCTTCTTTACTCTTCCGTGATTCTATTAACGCTACTGTAGATTCAAGAGTTTTAAAGAGAGAGAACAGAACAGAGCAGAAGAGAGCAAGATTTTCAAACCAAACAGCCAAAATAACATCCCCTCTCTACGTTTCTCCACCATTAAGAAGTGTTGCAGTTCACGCACCTGTGATTGACAGGCAAGATGGATTTCCCGAATAAATCAGGGAAGAGATGCCCTGGTTGGTCAGAAATGAGACAGCAGCGGTCTAAAATCAAAATTGGCTCATTGGGGCAGGCACAGTCAAGTCAAAACAGATATTCTCACAGCGCATTTCACTCACTAATAGCTGAGGGATGGCTATGCCATTTCTAACAAATTACACTCAAAGCTCTTAAATCTTACCTACAGCACCTTTTACTTGATCGTTTTATCGTTCATGTCAATAAATATCTTAGTTTTATTGGTTGCCTTTTTACTGTAGATGCCGTTCGTTCATGCTTTCAATTAACTAATTTCTGAAAATGTATATATAATCTCTCTTTTTGCCATTAGCCATCTGTCTGCCGGAGTGTCAGAATGGAGGCGTGTGCGTGGCGCCAGGGGTGTGTGCGTGTCCACCGGGTTACCATGGACATGCCTGTGATAAAGGTAATGTCTAATGGCTGTTCACTCGCATCACATGCACATAGATGTTAAAACATCCATGTATGGAAGTCAGCTTGTAAAAGCATGTTTGTTTCACATGAACATACACAAGATGTACAGGCCAATATATCTTCCAAAAGTACACATTTTAAAGAACACCACATCTTAAAGAAAAAAAACCCCACTATTTTCATGAGCCTACATCTGAGTAAAAAATACACACAAAAAACATCTAAACAACACATTTTTAGCAGTAAACATGGTGACAGCATAATGTGTTGATAGGGTTTTAGGGGGATTTTACTCCATGCACATACCAGGGGTCCACCGGGTTACCATGGAGATGCCTGTGATAAAGGGCGTCACATGCCTCATTTGTCCTTAAACGCGAGTTATAGCACCCCCTGTGGTCAAAGCGGTACTAACTTTTTTGGTGTCCATATGTGTACCACATTTGACAACTACCAGATTCACGTTTGGAGTTATTGATTTTAGCGTTTTTGCTCCATTCACTTTATATAATAAATATTTATATTGAAAATATATATATATAAAAAAGTATACAATATTTCCACTATAAAAATAGACTTGCACTGCACTGATATATGTGCATTGTTTTGGCATTGGTTTGGTGTTGATACCTCAAAAACTGTAGGAGGAGATAGTTATGCAAAATGAGGTGGAAGAATAATACAAAATAATAATAAGACAGAGAATAACAATAGTGTGGCTTGCTTTGTAACCACACTAATAATAATAATAATAAGACACAGAATATCAATAGTGTGGCTTGCTTTGTAACCACACTAATTAGCCAGAAATTATGTAGTCCTGGACACATCCAAAACATATGTAATAAGCTTGCAGGAACTTGTTCACATGTAACATCCAAATCTGCTAATTATAGACAGTCTGACTTACACCAATGAAGTTGATGTACTACTTTGAATTGTACAACAGCATGCCATTGACAGATGGATGATGAGTAAATTCTTTGAATAACTTTCTTCCAGATTTCTTCTGGAATTTGTTCATCTCTCCCACGTTCTTAAGATAATCTAAAGTTTTAAAATTGTGTAGATTGAGAAGCTCATATATCCAACCTATAATTTGCTTGAAGTCTGTCTTGAATTTGAAAATAAGAGTCTAACAGGGACATGGGGGGAAATAGAGGGAAACAGTCAGAATGTGAGGCTACAAAGCTCCATAGTTGTAGATATTGTACAAAAAATGTGATCTAGGAATACTAAATGTGTTCACCAGTTGTTCAAAGGATGCAAAATTATTGTCTATATAGAGGTCATGTAATGATGGGATCCCACTCCTAGACCAGATATTAAATGAACATTCCACCGATTTTCGATATTTGAATGGTCTCCAAGTTGCCTTACAAAAGCCTACAAGTGAAAAAACAGCTTTGAAATGCATTCTGGGGTTCAAAATACGGCTATTTTCATTCTCCAGAATGTCCCATCAAATGGCTTTTCATGGGACTTCTGTTTTTTCAAAAAACTACAAGCACTTTCTCAGTCCCACCCCATCACCCTGGCCAATCAGCTTGGGGTTTGGCTCTGTGAGATTCAGTTGCCGTGTTGTTTTTAGCCTGAAGAGCTATACGAGATTTTACAATGGCTGCCAGCAATGAATACCAGTCTACGGATCAAATGAGGACTAACTTCAGCAAAGTCTTACCGAATGGAAGGAATGACAGATATTTATTTGAGCCAGAATACACAGAAGAGGAAATCTAACAGCGGAAACGGCAGCAGGCAAATGTGCAACAGCGTGTTCAGAGTCTCTCATTCAAGTAATAAAGTATCGCTGCATGGACGTTTATACATGCAGTCTTACCATTACTAAACCACTAATTGTTAGAGTTTACTCGTGCACTTTCAACGTCTCATTCAATTAATAAAGTAGCAATGCCTGTGTAACCCACATTAAAACATAGTAAATAAATTAATAAAAGTGTATAAATATGTTTTAAATATTGTTTAAAAGCAGTAAAGTTATTAAAAGATAAGAGTTTAAAATTAGTTAATGATATCATCCCTTTAAGAATAAAACAAATAAAAGTAGGATGACGAAAGTTGCTACGTCACTGCCGCTTTAAGGGATCTCTGCTCGGCAGCCGCGCAGCGTAGAAGGAGAGACGAGAGCAAACCGGAGCGAGAAGCAGACGAGTACGAGCGGAGTAATTCTGAGATAAAGTTTGATTTAGAAAGTTAAAAATAGTTTAAAAAGTTAAAGTTTAAGTTAAAAAACGGTCATTTATTCTTTTAGTTGCGACTAACTTTGTACAGAAAGTTAGCAGCAAGTTCACTTACGACAGATACACACTTCTGGAGATTGGTTCGACTGTCGCTCACCGCCTACCGGAGTTTTCTTTCGACTCGGACGTCCCG
>OOFB01024519.1:0-22928 GCA_900323305.1 Trachyrincus murrayi
CGAGCTCATGTTTTATTTGCTCTGGCATATGCGTCTGGCCCCCGCTCTCGTTCAGATTTCCAGCCGACCTTTGCCCGGGTCAGGCCAATCACAACCGTATATCTAATATGGGGGCCAATCACAACCGTATATCTAATATGGGGGCCAATCACAACCGTATATCTAATATGGGGCGGGTTTGATACGATGATTGTACAGAGGAGCGCCGTTGAGGCATTTCCGTAAACAACCAAGATGGCTGCCGCTGATGTGGAATGGTCTGTTGAATCTGCTGTCGTGACAGTATTAAACGAACTGGACGGTATATTTACTATACTCGTTCAGACATATTGATACCATCACAGCTCATCTCTGCTGCACGCTGTAGTCTGTTTACATTTTTCCGTCACTCAGCGCTACGTCACACGTTGCTCTGATTGGTTGTAGGTCTATCCAATTGCGTCCAGGGGCATCGATAACCCCCCTTGGAAATCAAAAAGAGGTTCCAGACTAATACGCATTTGCGAATTGGTCTGGCGATGTCAAGCTAACCAATTGCTATAGTGCTGGCCAATTTTGCAGTCTTTGTTCCCGTGGGACCACTTCCAAATGGTGAGGTCATCATAAAGTCACGGTTGAAACCAAAGCAGTTTCTGGACTCTTGCAGCCGCTGGAGGTCTTCAAACTGCTCCCTGCGGTGATGCTGAGCATTGGCCCAGCAGCTTCAGCTTCTGGTCCACATAGTGGGAGACTTTGGAGATGGAAGATGAGGCATGGTGGCACAGGAGCACTGCAGGAGAAGCCTTCACAACACACACACACACACACACGATGTATTACTACAATCTTAGCATGGGTGACCCGAGTGGGAATCATTTAGACAGAACCAGTGTTGTGACTAGATGTACTTGGAAATGGTGTGGTATGTGCAACTGTCTCACCACACACACACACACACACACACACACACACACACTTTTGACCATATGAAGAACAGAGGAGGAACTATGCAAGCCAATGGTTTCCATGGTGAATGGTTACCATTGAATGCTTTGATTGAACATAATCAGGTTATTTTTACTTTCAAAAGTTTAAAAGTAAATAAAATATATTACAAAGACATTCATACAGCACAATGTCAGCTTTGACTACGAATGATGGGGATGATGCTCTTAGTCATCTTTGTCATTTGAAGATGAATCCAAGTACAAATTAAAATGGCAAGCAACATTGGGGGGACCAGGATCCGGACATAGGTCATTAGGACACAAGGTCATTAGGACATAAGGTCATTGTGGAGTGTGTGTTGTTGGTGGCTGGTTTGAGCAGCCTCACCTGGCCCGAGTCAGACTGATTGGACTTTGGGGCTGGGTGAGGCTGCACACCTGTGGGGCATTGGCCAATCAAGGCCCACAGGTTAAACCAGCCACCAGCACACACACTCAGGAGGAGCGCTAGCATGTTAGCACGTGCCACCTGCGCTGCCTGCTTGAACTCCCTGTGTCCTGGTCGTCGTCGAGCCCTGGAAAGCCACTTAGCTGGCGTGTAGCAGGGTTGACAGCTAAATTGGCATCTAAGTGTCTTTCCAGGGCAACGCCCAGGACACAGGGAGTTGTTGTGTTAACCGGTTTATTGCAGGGTTTAAAAGAATGCACCACAGGTGTGCAGCCTCCCCCAGCCCCAGAGTCTAATCAGTCGGGCCAGGTGAGGCTGCTTAAACCAGCCACCAACCACACACACACTCCACAGTCATTTCTGTCCTCAACAGCATGCATATTTAGTTTCAACACGATAGGATTTCACCAAAAAATAGTTAGGCTACAATAGTAATATTGGCAAAAAAATAAAATAGGCCCTTTGTTAGGAGTTGTGTCATGTATCTCTATACCAATCAGGCCTATGTATTAATCTTTATGCTAAGAGTTGTATTCTTATTCGTATGGTCCATATAACCGTTGTTATCTGACCACCCCGAACTCTGTGTGTTGATGTTACAACTAAGACTCTTCAGTTGTCCTGTGCAGGCAGAGGCCACTCGCTTGGTTGCATTTAACAACTTTTTGAGTCATGGGCACAGAGCCAAGTGATGTGGTCTCTAGTTGGGGGTCAAGGTGAGTTATGTGAATAAACTTTAAATCTTTCTGCGTGATGCTGCCTGATTCCCAGGCCTGCTGCTTATGAGACCACCCTGAACCAGAGAGAGAAAGAGAACTCATTTATAGATGACCGCTAGAAACAGTGCACAACACCCTTCAAACTAAATGTATTTTAGAGTTAATTCAGAACAAATTGTGCTCTTTAGCTCAACTAAAACAGCATATTCAAACAAAAAAGCAGAGCAGGTGGTACGTATTCAGTTATATGCAACAATTCTGGGGGCATTACTGTGTGTGGTAGGCTACCTATTGTGTAACATTGCATAGTGTTTGACATGATGTAATGCTGTATGATTGTTGATTTATGTTTCCTCTTGGATAATAACAGACACCACGGCACCTGGAGTCTGTGTGGCTCCTCACGCTTCCATAAAGATCTGTAGCACCAAGCTCACACACGCACAACCATCTCCTGTACTACAGTGTTTGAAACTATGATATATGAAATTATATTAAACGATGACGATCTGTTTAATATGTATTAAAGGATGAGAATGGCAGAGAAGAGTGACCCGCGTAAATCACATTCAGACGCCTGTCATTTTGCTAACCTTCATAATCAATAAACAGTGTTTGGATCCTTTGTCCGATTTCTTTGAGGGAAGCTCCACACTTCTCACGACGTCCATAGTGTTGAATGTGAGCTCATTTACCAAACTCTGAGAAAAGTGGTGAGGTCAGTGTCTGGGTAGGCACTGAATATTACAATCCAGATTTACATAAATATAATATCCCCATACACAACTGTTACCAATTATAGCTTACAACCAGCGTTTCCGATATACTGTAAACATTACCATCTTAAATTTGCCATCACATCACATAACCTGATTCACAACCTCAGTCAAACTGCACATAAACTAAATATGAAAACTAACAATATGAATATTATACCATTCACAATTGCAACAAATGTGGGGTACTAAATTACCAATATGAACACTTTTTTTATGCCTATTTCATAACATGAAATCACAATTTCCAAATAATTCGGACCAAAAACTCAGAAAGTTATCCTTCACATTGGCGTTGAGACTTGCTGTGTGTCTTATTTAGATCGATCTGTGTAGTAATATATGTAATTAATGGAAATCTGATTGTAAACGTGAGGTGGACTCAATAGCAGATATAGGAAACAATATAGCCGGCTAGTGCTATATAGGCCTATCGGACTACACAGCCACTCTTTACTTAATACCAGTCACGCTGCAACGATCTCACAACTTTGTCCTTTTTACGTTGATTGCAAGCTTATACTTTACTGTTATACAATGATAGCACCACTGTTTACCGTAGGCTTTTGTAGGTAAAACCTACTTTTTGAAAAAACCTACTCTTGTTGTTTATTGTCATTGCTGTTGTTGATTGTTGAATGTAAGTACAGTGTGAGTTACTGTGAACCGGAGTCAAATTCCTTACATGTGTAAAAGCATGTTCGGCCAATGAAACCCAATTCTGATTCTGATAAGTGCTCGTCTTGGCCTCTCTTTTTTTATTGTTTATTGTTCTGAACATTCATCCAGGCACAAAGAGCATGTGCCTACCCTGCCCAGACACTAACAGTAACCCGTAGCGGGAACTCGTGATATCCACTGAGCTGTAATCACGTTGCTGACCATTGTGGCTCTCGCAAGGCTTTCACGCTGTTGTAGACATTTTTGGCATTTTGAGCTTAAACAACACAACGATTGTTGAAGAAAAAACAAAAACAAAACATAACGTATGATTTCTGTAACTTTTTAGTAATCAAAATTGTATTCCCATATTATTTCGAGTGGAATATTGCAGGCCGACCCGCACATCACTGGACTGGTCGTTCTTCTTCGCTCCACTTCCAGTATGAAACATGGCCGCCGTTAAAGGGGCTATAAATAATAGCTCTGCTATAACTGTAGCTACAACTCAGGCCACTAGAGGCTGCTAATGGGAAAACCTACATAGTGCCGTTTTAAGATACCATATTATACCTTATGTAGAACATGTGTAGCAATCAATGTGTGAATGTGAAGATTGGTTGCAAAAGCATAGGGCTGCAAATATAATGGATTTTCAAACTCGAACCCCTCCTAGAGTATTTCACCACTCAGCATGCAACTAGGTCTGTAGCTTCAACTAAGGGACTTCTCCAAACAAACTATTTTGTAGATCGATCGAATGAACAAGAAAGCCGTGTTTTACATGACAGGGCATCCACACAATGTATAACCACCTGGTTGTCCTGGTCCTGTGACATTTTCAAACTCTAACCCCGAGTGCAGTTATTTCCATTTTGAAATGAACTATAAGACTTGTTTTTCATAACTCTGATGTGCGTGTGTGCGTGTGTGCGTGTGTGTGTGTGTGTGCGTGTGTGTGTGTGTGTGTATTTTCTTTTAGCAGTAGGTAGTCTGCACGTGTAGGCATTGCGGAAAAGGTGCTGCTATTCATTCGGTAAAGGTAGTTTCCTCATTCCTTTCGGTCAACCCCAGTCGTGGAAGAATGGAGTGTTGAAAGTCTATTCTCTGCAGCCTACTTACGTGACTTGTGTGACGAGTCTGTAACTATGTTGCTCTTCCTATTGCATTGTCGCACCTGGTCAGGAGGAGGAGGAGCAGGTGTTTATAATAACTTGAGGTAGGCTTAAGATGTGATCAGTGCAGCGTTAGGTCAAATTCAGCAATATGGGGAATTTGATTATCAACCATGGACTTACATCCTTCATACTGGTAAAAACACATTTTCACGTTTGTTTGTTTTTACCCAAGAAAGCGTGTTGTGTGCTGTGTGTAGAGCTACCTGTCTCAAACAAAAAAGAGTATTACGATCATTAATCCTGATTTTATATTTTGACTACAGATCGTCTGGATGGGCATCAACATTTTCCTCTTCGTCTGGTTTTACTTTTTCTACGACTTGGGGGAACAGTTTTTCTACACGCGACACCTCCTCGGGGTGAGTACATGTTGACGTTGGTCGTTTGGAAGCAGAACCAGACAGTCAATGACAGTCGTCAAACCAGAGAGTTGGCACCGTGTTAATGTTGTTCTCTTGCTCTTCAGTCCGCTTTGGCCTGGGCCAGAGCCCCTGCAGCCGTCCTCAACTTCAACTGTCTGCTCATTCTACTGCCAGTGTGTCGAAACCTGCTGTCTCTGGTCCGGGGCTCCTTTGTGGTAATGGATAATAATAATAATAATAATAGGACTGTATGGTATCGAACTATTTTGTTTCAATATGAAATACTACTAATAATTAAAAAATATTACATATATATAATTGAATAATCCAAATATCTTCTTTTTTTAAACTAGTGCTGTGGACGAACAATGAGGAAACAGCTGGACAAAAACATAAGCTTCCATAAGCTGGTTGCTTATATGATTGGCCTGATGACAGGTAGGCTACACTATATAGATTTGATTTCAAGTCGGTTTCTTTTCATTTATGCAAGCAGACTAATCTGTCACGTTTTAATTGTTTTGTTGATATGGCTGTTACATTATGCAGCTTATTGAACAGTTTATCGAACAGAACTTATTATTATTGTATTATTGTTCATTAATCTGTGAAATAGAATAAGGCGTTGGTAATCATTGATAAGTGCTGAAACAAAATAGTCCAAAAGTAAATATTGACCTAAAGATTTTTTTGAGGGATACGGTTACAATTTGACCTCTTCTCTCCCTTCAGGGTGGAATGATTGAACGAGTGCAAATATTTAAGAACTTGACAGATTTGTAGGGGAGGAAACCCCCATCTCTTGAATTTGGAAAGTCCAAATAAGGGACATTCCAGCTTGTATCGCAGGCCTTTTCCCTCCAAACTTGTATTTAAAAGCTAAAGCCACGGGAAGAGACTTTTTATCAAAACATTTTTAAATCAGACAACTCCATCTCTCGGATAAATGTTCCTCTTGAGAGTTCTACTACTAAGGTGTGGTGGTGTTGTTTCTGACCGCTAGCCGTTCATACTATTGCCCACCTGTTGAACGTGGAGTGGTACAACAACAGCAGGCGAGGGGTGTACGACGAACTCAGCACAGCGCTGTCTAATCTGGAGGACACGGAAAACAGCACCTACCTGAACCCCATCCGCAACATAGAGACTGTGAGTTAACTCCCCCCAGTTCCACTTGAACAGCAAGTGGTGTACATGTGTGTACATTTCTGCATGCACACACACACACACACACACACACACACACACACACACACACACACACACACACACACACACACACACACACTTATTACTTCTTGTTCCTCATTTTCTATATACATAACATAATAAGTAAGGCTCATTCATATATTGTTTTCATCATCATCATCGTCATCATCATCATCACTATATGGTGTGTGTTCTCCGGGCCTCAGAACGCGCAGCAGACCCCCACCTACTTCGCCCTGACCAGCCTGGCAGGCATCACAGGGGTCATCATCACCCTCTGCCTCATCATCATCATCACCTCCTCCATGGACGTCATCCGCAGGTCATACTTTGAGGTCTTCTGGTACACACACCACCTCTTCGTCATCTTCTTCATCGGCCTGGTCATCCATGGAGCAGGGTAAGCATCGGGGCGTCCAAAGTCCCAGCCGGCACGTGAAACCGGAGTGGCTGATTGTGTGATTCGAGCCATGCGATTGGTTGAGTGGCTGAGTGTGCGATTCGAGCCATGCGATTGGTTGAATGGCTGATTGTGCGATTCGAGCCATGCGATTGGTTGAGTGGCTGATTGTGTGATTCCAGCCATGTGATTGGTGATTTCTCTCTCTCTCTCTCTCGCGTAACGCAGACGCATCGTGAGGAGTCAGAAGAATCTGGAACCGCACAACTTCACGCTCTGTAAGGACCGCTTCGCGGACTGGGGGACGGACCCTGAATGCCCGCTCCCTCAGTTCGCTGGAGGTTTCCCACAGGTGAATCCAATCCACCCTCTTCCTTCGGCTTAGTTTAGTGAAACAGAGTCATTTACCATGGTTGTTGGCTCTCTAAATGTTTTACTTACTTCGATTGACCGTGACTTCTTCTGTGACCGTTAGACCTGGATGTGGGTGATCGGTCCGATGTTTCTCTATCTGTGCGAGCGCATTCTACGCTTCGTCCGCTACATGCAGGCCGTCAGATACAGGAAGGTAGGTGTTGTGTGCCATGTGCTCTCTTCATTGTTACCATGGTGATTCTTTTCATAGTACTGCCCTTCGATATGTTCTCCAAAAAAAAGAAGAAGCCCTACACAGATTATTCCTATCATTCACCTTCAGTTCTTTTCACTCTTTCTTTCAAAATGTTTACATCCAGATTGTGATCAGGCCATCCAAGGTGCTTGAGCTGCAGTTGGTGAAGAATGGTTTCAAGATGGAGGTGGGCCAATACGTCTTCCTCAACTGTCCGGCCATCTCCCATCTCGAGTGGCATCCGTTCACCATGACCTCTGCCCCTGAAGAGGATTTCTTCAGCGTCCACATTCGCTCGGTCGGTGACTGGACCCAGAAGCTCATCAGTATTGTGGAACAGCTGCCCGAGGGGGATCAGGGTCCCAAGTGAGTCCATACTTTTCTTCATTAACATATTCAATTGATCAGCATTTATTTTTGTTTAGTACAAAGCACTAAACAGGATGATCTAGTCGCTATAGGTCTCGTAGCCGAAAGGTACTGGGTTCAAACCTGTAGGCATCCACGAGAAAGACGCCTGCTTTCGTGAAGTGTTAAGCTAAATGACTAAACAGTGAACATGGTTTCAAACTATGCCACTATAACGCAATCAACCCTTCTTCCATAAGAATGGGCGTGGACGGTCCCTTCGGCACGGCCAGTGAAGACGTGTTTGACTATGAGGTCAGCATGTTGGTGGGTGCTGGCATCGGGATAACCCCCTTCGCGTCCATCCTCAAGTCCATCTGGTACAAGTTCAAGGATTCGGACCCAAAGCTCCGCACCCGAAAGGTAAAGAGTGGAACCAGGGACAAGGCTTGGCTCAGGTCAGGTCTAACCAGTCCTGTGCTTTTGTGTTTCTAAAAGGCTGCATTCACTATGTTGACAGAAACGTCTTGAAATGGGGATCACGCTCTAAAGGCAAGTCGTGCGAGTTTTTAAGCTAAATAAAATATCCCTTGCTTCCTTGTTGCAGATCTACTTTTATTGGTTGTGCCGGGAAACCCATGCCTTCGAGTGGTTTGCGGATCTCCTACAGGTGCTAGAGAAGGAGATGGAGGAGAGAGGCATGGGGGATTTCCTCACCTACAAACTCTTCCTGACTGGATGGGATCAGAGCCATGTGTGTGGTCAATACTTCACACTCTCACTCTTTCTTCAATAACAGATTTAAAAGCCCATAAAGAGCTGGAATGTTCATGAAGTTCACTAATTTACTCAGCCACCACCCTCCACTCTATTCTTTCTCACAGACTGATCATGTGACGGTTCATTTTGACGAGGACACGGACGTGGTGACCGGTCTCAAGCAGAAAACTAATTATGGAAGACCCAACTGGGAGAAAGAGTTTGAACAAGTCCGCAAAGAGAATCCATCGTAAGGGGGAAAAAATAGATTTCAGTGAAATATATTAGATTCAATAGTTTGCACATGGTTTTATTAAAGCTGGGCTATAATTAATTCACATTTGTCTCTCAATTGTGTTGCCTTCAGATCTACTGTGGGAACCTTCTTGTGTGGCCCTCAAGTCTTAGCCAAGGTGTTGGAGAAGAAATGTGCCAAATACTCAGATGTGGATCCTCGCAAGACCAGGTTCTACTTCAACAAGGAGAACTTCTAGACATGGGTTTGGCTTGGTAATGACACCCTTCAAGGCAACTAATAAAGGCTTGAATATCTGTCAGACCTGAAGAACCGTCTTCACCAGCCACCATTTTGGATCCTACCTCCATTCACAAACCTCTGATGATTTAGAGAAAACAAAAGCACAACGCCCCGCCTATAGTATCCATTACAAAAGCTATGGGGTGGATTGCTGTTCCTGCATTTCTCAGAACAAGGCCTTTCTCTTATACTGCAGTGATTCATGACTTGTGAGACAAACTTCAGTTACATATTAAGGAGAATACATTGATTGGAGCACTGTTACCAAATAAATAATTAACATTTATAACCTGATGACCTAGACAGGGACTTGGCTTAATCTACTTAAGGCTATTATTTTTATGCTTGACATTCTTAAAAATAACCCCACCTATTTCATTTTTATAAATGCATTGAATGAATCAGTATGCCTAATACAACACATATTTAAAGATGACTTAATGCTTAAAGGTACTGTAAATACTGTATATAACAGCCTTGTGTTTAGAATATATTTGAATGCAACAAAAGTATCACCATTTAATTTTTTGTTTGATATTTCACCAGCTCTCTCAAGGTACGCCTATTAACAGGAAATGTGGGCTTCTTGGAATCCATGGTTTATTATAGTTGTGCTCACAGAGATTTCCTTGTCTGATAAGGAAACCTGTACCCAAGCTGTCACGCAGCACTAATTAGACAGTATTTAAACAATCTCCTTGATTCATAACAAATGATAAAAAATATGTTTTTATGAGTTTTTATGTTTCACTTTTTATTGATGAACAAAAATGGAGACAACAGTTTCTACAGCCACAAGAAGGAGAAAAAATAGGAAATGAACATGGCATGACACAGCCAACTCTGACTTTGAACTCTGACTGAACTCTGAACTCTTCAGCCTTCCCAAATATCTTCACAAACTGCCACTGCTTGAAAATCTAGAAAACAAACAAAAAAACCTATAAAATACAAAGGATCCAAAAAAAACAACCTATAAAATACATAGGATCCAAAAACAGCCCATCTAGTATGAGCAGCTGTCTTCAGACCGGTTTGACTTATCACAATGACATGAAGAGACGACTCCTTAACGAAGCCTGGGAAAAGAAAAAAAGACAACTGTAACTGAGACGAGACGAAAAGGACACAGTACGAAGGATACATTACAGACTAGTAGTTCAAATTTGCTACAGCCAGTTTGTAATGTCCGGTATCACCAAGGGATATATGTGCTTGGTAAAGGCCCTGCTATACTTGAAAACAAATATAAATTGTGGTGTTCGTAGTGTTGGTCAACTAATACTACGTGAATGATTGAGTCTCGTCTCACCGTGACTCGTCATTAAATGAACAGCCCACAGAAAGAAAACGGCGTGTTTGACAGCAGTTCAACATACCATGTGCTGAGGCCTGCCGTGGGCAAGGGAGGACGTCAAGGTGCTCCAGCAGTCTTCTGGATCTGCTCTTTGAGGATGAGAATACTCTGTCTCTGTTCTGGGGGCAGCATGGCGATCTGTTCAGGGGTGAGCTGGAGCACTTGCATGATCAGGGCAGCCTGAAGGAGGGGGGAAGTGAACAACAACCGTTTGTCATGTAGTATGTTATTTCTCATAAGCACTTCCATCTTCCTGAATAAATACATAGTGAGCTTTCTTCAACTCCCAAGTTCCAAAAGGAGGAGTAGTAAGAGAAAGAGCATTATTGTGGCCATGTTTTGGTAGTTAAGTTAGGACGGTGGAGAGAACGGCGGGACCTACCTTCTCCTGGTCTTGTGAGGAGACCTGGCTTTGGCCCGGGCTGAAGCCTCCTCCAGACTGTGGAACGCCAGGACCCTTGAGCAAGGCAAGATAAACAGAAGAGCTTCAGCTAGTGATTCTCATATCAACAAAGACATTTAGACCATTCATTTAGAATCAAACACTACCACTATGAATAAAATAATGTATATTTTTCAAATCAGGGAATGATGAAAATATGTTATATAACGAAAGAAAAAAAACAAAATATATATATACACGTATATATATATATATATATACATATATATATATATATATATATATATATATATATATATATATATATATATATATATATATATATATATATATATATATATATATATATATATATATATATATATATATACGTATATATACGTATATATATATATATATACACACACCAATATTTGACCAATATTGACCAACAATGCATTTGACGAGCATAACACTTAAGACTCTACTGCCATTACCGGTCTTGCAGGTTGAGGCGCATTAGCAGCCATGTTGTGTGGGCCCGGGCCCGGCATTCCACCTCCAGCCATGGGAACCCTCTGTCCAGCCACTGGTCCGCGGGCGTCCATGGCCCTGGGGTCGCGACCTGAAACCAAGACGCCGGTGACGGTGGTACATTAGCGATGCTTAGGATAGGACCTGGAGCTAAAGGGACCTAAACCAAGAGTCTTGAATGAATGCCACCCCTTGTTCTAGCATACATTGCTGCAGGGAAAAGGTGACAGAGCGACAATTGAGTTTGCAGATTCCATGCTTAGGTTGGCCACACGCATGTACGCACTCACAAATAAATGGATTAGAGAAAAAAAACAGAATTTCTTTTTACTAGCTTTCTACTGTGGCACTTTAACATCATCTTCTTGGAACATTCCTGAAAACAACAGAGTGCTTGATTGAAACACAACTGATTGTGTGGATTAGACCTGAATGCAATGCAAACAAACAAAGTTAATTACCATTTCCCACAACACAGACAATTCAAATACCAAAAGCGGGTGAGACTGTGACATCAAAGTGGGTGTACACGATGGCCCGACGGGAGCATTCCTCTTATAGCTTAGCCTGGCGAGAGACTGACGAGAGCCAGCCATCGCACTATATCAGAATCACTATATCGTTGTTGTACAAGGTATGGGATTCGTCCTCGCTGGTTGCTCTCAGATCACCCAGCCGAATCAGAGGCTGCCTTTGTTCTAGGAGGCGGGTTATAATGCAATAGAGGCGACATTTCTTACTTCATGCTCATGTAGACATACACACATATAGGACTACACAAATATCATTTTATATCATGTAAAAAAACAACAACAAATTAAACAACAAAATTACAAAAGAATTACAACAAAATGAACATAGCCTATAGGCTATATTAATATAGCCTAATTAAAAATATAGCCTAATTATAAATATAAGCCTAGGCGCAATCCTGCAGCTATTTATCCAACGAGACAACAAAACTGATCAAAGTGATGCCTTGATTATAGTCTAAAGAGGATGTGGACAGCAGACGCCCGCACGGTTCATACTACATTTAAAGAGGTTTTTTGCAAGCATTTCTTTTAGTTTGTGTGGTTGGGATGCATTGGAAAATAAATTGCTGTAAAGGGCTTTTTATCAGAGGAAAAGACGTGAGCCGTGTTCGCTGTTCTTCCGACCGGATTCGGAAAGAGTTCTATTTATCAGCTTGCTCTGTTGGTGAGGTTATGTTAATCTGATTGGCTGAAGGTGTTGTCTGTCAGGCGTGGCTTCAAATCAACTGCAAAAGGCCAGTCTCTTTTGCAAAAGGGACTGAAAAGACCTCGGAAAATAGACCGGTAGAACCAGGCTAACGGTACCTACCTCTGGTTTCTATTGGAGGGCCCCGGGGCTCCATCATGGGTGGTCCTCTAGGGTCCCCCATCATGTTCCTCGGTTCA
Organism: Trachyrincus murrayi; assembly: GCA_900323305.1. Classification (NCBI taxonomy): domain Eukaryota; kingdom Metazoa; phylum Chordata; class Actinopteri; order Gadiformes; family Macrouridae; genus Trachyrincus; species Trachyrincus murrayi. The sequence continues at coordinate 12,628 of OOFB01024519.1, forward strand.
GCCATGGGTGGGCCTCTCATATCGTGGGGAGGTCCTCTCATGTCTGGTGGGGGGCCACTACCCATCTGGCCCATGTGCATGGGTGGAGCTTGGTGGGGTGGAGGGGGCCCCATGTAACCCCTGCAATACACAAGAGTGACAAATAATGAATGTACTTCACTTCAAGTAATTGTCTAGGCACCAGCATACATTATAATTATTTCATATCTTTATATCTAATGTTATTCATGTGCAACTGGGATGACGTGCAGTATGTGATTTGATATGCATTTGTAATGCACTTGTTTTAACAATCGAGGGCTAACCTCTGGGATGTTTTATGTTGTGTTACCCGGGACAAAAATCAAAATCAAACTTGGCGGGAAGGGAGTTGGGGGGGGGTCTTTGCGGTGAGAGAGTCTTACGCGGGCTCGATGACCTCTCCTGTGACGGATAGCAGAGTTCCACCTCGGGGGTCGTTGGGCCCGTCTCCCAGCAGGCCTCTGGGGGGCACGCCACCAGGCCCTGAAAGGAAAAACAACGGGACAAAAATACCAGTGAATCACAGCCCTGAGGACACACTACACCACTAAAAAAAATAACACACACACGCCTGGGTATAGTAATTTTACAGCTGGTTTGAGCTGGTTTGGTGTCAGACTATTATCTATGATACACACCCTGTAATTTAGAGAGATTACTGGTTACACCTTAAACATGGCCTACGTACTGTAACAGGATATAACTTGATACTGCTGCTGTGCCGTGCTGCCTTATTAAAAGCTTTTTTTTAAGTTTATGAAACACCTAAAATATGAAATCGAATTAATCAAATGCAATCAAAATCTTTCCATTACGATTGGCCTGGTAAGGACCCTGACTATGGACAGGACACATTACTATTGGCCTGGTAAGGACCCTGACTATGGACAGGACACATTACTATTGGCCTGGTAAGGACCCTGACTATGGACAGGACACATTACTATTGGCCTGGTAAGGACCCTGACTATGGACAGGACACATTACTATTGGCCTGGTAAGGACCCTGACTATGGAGAGGACACATTACTATTGGCCTGGTAAGGACCCTGACTATGGACAGGGCACATTACTATTGGCCTGGTAAGGACCCTGACTATGGAGAGGACACATTACTATTGGCCTGGTAAGGACCCTGACTGGACAGGACAAAAAATTTGCTGATTGAAAAGCCAATTGCTTTTCCAATCGTACACATCACAATCCTGAAGACTTGTGAACAACCAAAGAAAATAAAGTCATCGTCATTCAAGGGAAGGGAAAATCTGGCTGCAGCATTATCACCACCAAAAGGATGAAAAACAGCCCAAAGATAATCTGTGATATAAAAACCCCGGCAATGTGAAAAAGAAAGAAACATTATGTCAGTGTCTAATTCCCAGAGAATGGAATCCCTATCTACATCCCCACTAAACTAATAATCAGTAGTACAAACATAGTACAGTCCAAGTACATAGACTTCAACTGTTGTCCAACAGCACACTAAAACTAATTGCAGAGCTGTCCTGTTGATTTGCTCAGCAGAATCCATCCATAAAGAATCCCATCATTTCCTAAAGCTTCCTCATCAGGCAACAGTGTAGTGAAGTACACAATCAAAAATATGACGCCCGAAACAATCATAAGGATGAATGCTAATGAGACTGTGGAGTGTGTGTTGTTGGTGGCTGGTTTAAGCAGCCTCACCTGGTCTGAGTCAGACTGATTAGACTCTGGGGCTGGGTGAGCCTGCACACATGTGGGGCATTGGCCAATCAAGGCCCACAGGTTAAACCAGCCACCAGCACACACACTCAGGAGGAGTGCTAGCATGTCAGCACGTACCACCTGCTCTGCCTGTTCAAACTATGAAAAACTCTACAACAAACCGGTTCAACAAACCGGTTCAACCAACATCTGCCGGTGTCCTGCCATTGGAGAAGCCCTGAAAGTCATTGCAGATGGCATGTGGCAGGGGAAACTGCCAGAGACATTTATGTGCTTTTACTGTAAACGTCTACAGCACCAAAGTTACGTTTATTTGTCGGCCACAAGACAGACGCTTTGGGAAACATTGTGGCTCTTGATGGCTTCATTTGGGACTCCAGACACAACATATTGATTTATGCTGGCCTCGTCGCATTCACGCCCACAGTCTGGCGTATAGGAACATCGGAAACATCTGATCAAAAAATAAAAGCCCTACACAACATTTCCCACAACAGAGTCTTTTAAAAGCATATTTTTGTTGAAAGCATCCAACAACAGAGTGTCTAAACCATGCAATGCAAAGGATTCACTGGTGGTCTCTATAACTTGTTTCCCCACCAAACTAAATCACTGGGGATCTGGCTTCAGGACTAAAAGATCTCAAGCACTGGACTATTTTTTGGGAAATTAAAAGTAAATAGACAGTTCGGGTGACTCTTAAAGGATGGTGAGGGATCAATCGTACACATCAGAGCACAGCGCTGGCTCAGATGTAGTACTTTGTAAAAAGTGTAAATCAATTCAAGTCATGTTGTCTTTCTGCTAACTGCGGTTTTCTCCTCCTAGACATGCGAGTCAATTGAAGGGCACAGGTAACAAGAGGCTAATTGATTGTGATATTAAAAAATGCAATAACATGTTTTGCCTTACAAATTTGTGCTACCCAGGAATGCCACACGTCCATAAGGTGCAATTAGATACACAGGTATACTTACCATCCACAAAAATACATAAATTGGATTGTGATGAAATAATGAATGCATGCATGTAATGAGCTGAATGGAATATCATAGGAGTAGAACTATTAATATAACAAACATACAGACTACTGTATGCTTGGCCAATAGACAGGCCCATTTCCTCTGTAGACCATCTGATAAGCTGCAGTATATGGTTTATGATAGAGGAATCTAGAGCTCTATAAAACTTTTACCGTGTTCATTGTCACGTTTCAATGACACAATGTATTTAGTTTAGTTTTCTTTCCGATTCACTACTACTCTAATCTGATTCCTCGTAGCTATGTGGAAAAGTAGAAGTAAATACAATCAGTTGACGTGTGAACCAAAACTAGCTGAAGTGTAAAACTGGCTACCGGCCCAACACCCCCCTGCCCCCACCCCCTTATTCACCTGAAAGTCACACACTTGTCTCCTTGACGGTGACACTGCATGTTTTCAGACTATGCGGCATTGTTTTCCGCCATTAAACCAACACACGATTGCTTCGACAGATTTTAAAAAAGGGTTTTCCGGGAAGTTAAAGGACAATGGCTGTAGGTGTGATAATGGTCATAATGCATGCATGTATGTATGACCGCATGTAGGTGGTCACGGGGCTCAATCTAAAAATAATGATGAAAACAATGACTTTCGTCGATCTTAAAAGTTGTGGAGACGCGAGCTAGGGACGTGCGGTTAATACCTGGGGGGCGCTCGGCAGCAGCCTGAACAGAAGCTCCTGTGGGAGAATGCGGGAGGTTCCCTGAGCCAGCGTTAAAGCAAAGAGAACAGCAGACAAGAGACTCAGAGGGGAAAGCGGCACGTTAAAACACACGGACAAGCACTCGCTGTCAGGAACGCCAGAACTTTGTGGAATGGGTTAGTCTTGTTTGTCAAAGGTTAAGACAGCAGAAAGTCATTAGGCTGAGGAAACTGCAAAGGAACTCAGGGTGTACACACAATAAGACTTCCCCTGTGTCCAATATCTCGCTGTAATGAGTATTTTATAAATACATATATTATATATAAAAAATGTCCACTGCAGCCATCACTTTTGTTCAAAATGATTAGATTTTCCAAGTGTCTAATGATAAAAAAAAAAAATTATCAGCCACCCATCGCTCATTCAACCCAGGGAATTGTTCCCTCCAAATCGATTTGGTCTGTGGAGAAAAATGCGAGAAAATCTACATTTGAATAAAAGCGATGGCCATAGTTAAAATGTTCTATAGTGGAGGTTTAAATGGGTGTCAGGCTTTACTTGTCCTTAACAAAAGACACTTTCAATGCTATATTGCCACCTAGTGATTCAACACAGCTCGGACAAGCACAAAGCATGCTGGCAAATAGAGCAGACATTTAGACTAGAAGTCAAGCGATCCACATCCCCATTAAACAGGAAAAGACATGCTCAGACTGTTTCACATGACCCTCACAGGACTGTTAATGGCTAATTATTATTTTTAATTAAAATGTAAAATGAAAGTTTAAAGAAGACATTCCTAAAAAAAAAACCTCATAAATTACAATAGTCAATAGTTACTTCAAGTTCTACCGAGACTATTTTCCACAAGGAGGACAAGTTAAAATAAGGAAGAGTCTTAACTCTCTGGAAGATTTTTCCTGTTCCCCAGCCGATGTATCAGGAATAAAGTCTGCTTGATGATTTACCTGACAATTACTATTACCATTATTTCTCAAACACAAGAGTGAAGACGAACTCACTGCTATATTAAATTATACAGCTGATTCTTTCAATTGTTAAACTGGGCCTGAATGACATGACAAAAAAAATCTTGCCTATTTCAACTATTTAAAAAAAATGAAATAATCAATAACCAATACATATTGTATGGCGTGTTGGTTACCTGGTGGGCCCATGGATCCTGGTCCAGGGGCTGGCCCAGGCACTCCACCCATGGGGGGGGGCTGCATCATCTGGGGGGCTCCATTCACATGCATGCCAGGTTGCTGAGGAATGAAAAACACAAAGAAATCATTACCAATTGTTATTTGTGAGAATAACAATTGGAGAGGGAAAACGAACATCATTATCAATTGTTATTTGTGAAAAAGAAAGAAAGAAAGAAAAAACGATCTAAAGCAGGAAAGAAAGAACGAAAGACAGAACGTCATGCTAACCACTGCCTATCTGTAAATAGAGAGGGTATTTGAAGGTGGGGATAGATGATGATGAGAGAAAGCGAGGCGTTACCATGGGCTGTGGCTGGGGCACTGGAGCTGCCGTCTGGGCTGGGGGAGGAATGGCTGCTGAAGGTCCCTGGTTGGTGATCAGAGGCGGGACTGCAGCCTGCCGGTGGAGCATTTTCTGTTGGAGCAATGGACAAACCAGGTCACGACAAGGGTCCTCCTCTACTATAGGAGCAACTTACTGCTGCATTAGGCCAGCGCAACAAGCAAGAATACTAACTACATAAGAATGTAGCGTTTGATTTAATATCTTCCAGACTAGGTCATTAGTCAAATAAAAGTAAAGACGATGAGAAGAACATGATGACCCTTCTCACCAGAGCGATCTCAGGATCCACAATCCTCATGACCACCTGGGCCTGCAGCAGAGCATAGGCCAGCTGAGGATTCTGCAGCAGCATGTTCCTCGCCTCTTGTGGACTGTTTTGTACACACAGCTGTGGATGATAGTAGATATTTAGAGAGCAGGATTAAATGAGGTGTTAATGCCATGATGATCATGCAATGTATTTCGAATGGTGAAAAATATTACTGAGGCTTTGGGCTTCACACTGAAACAGCGTCTTAATAAATCAAGTCAGCTCAGGTCGAAATGAAATGATGAATTTACCCATTTAAAATGTTACACCAGGAACTACATAGACTGCAAACATTGGAGAACTGAGTAAATATGCCCGCCAACTGGGATACTTAAAGAGTATGTATGAAGTGATTACTGGAAACAGACAAATATTGCATCGTCCTAATAAAGCCGAAGTCTACAAAGAAATATAGGGCATCCAATGTCAGATGTTAAGACAATGCAAGAACTAAGCGTCTGCTATTCTCGCCCATCGCTGATCAAAACACCTTCATCTGTTTCATGAGCTCAAACATCTGCTCTGGGGGCAGACTGGCCACCGCCCTGCTGATGGACTCTGGAGCCTCGTCGGACCGGACATTGTCCCCATACGGTGACTCGATGACGGGTGCACCGGTGCCCAAACCTGAGCAAGGAGGGAACAATTAAGAAACGTGCCGGTAAGATACGATTAACTTTATTACCGGTAATCCCTACAAGGGAAACTTAGATGCAACCACATATGACATAAACAACATGCAGTTGGGAGGGAGACAAACGGGCAGCACATACAGGCCTATGAGAAAAAAAACATTTGATACATACTTTTGAGCTCCTCCTTGTTCTTTTCACTGGCAGCGTTGTCGACGCGGAGAGCCCTGCCACTGAACTCTCGCCCGTTGAGATTCCGCATAGCACTGAGTGCCGTCTCCTGGTCCTGGTATTCACAAAAGCCATATCCCTTGGGCTTTCCAGTTTCCCTGTCGTACACCAATCTAGAGTAACACAGTTTAGGTTACTTTTTTATTTTTCCCTCACAAGAAGACTTGTGGGATCACGGTCTTAGGGATCACACAAAACAGCAGATGACCGACAGTTAATGATATGATAGTCATACCAAGGGTCTGTGAATCAAACTTTTTAAAATATCCCAGTTAAAACACAGATGTAACACAGAGGCCAATTTAAGAATGGAGTCATGTTCTACATTATGGCCTGTTTGTAACACGTCTTATTATTTCAATAGAGATGACAATGCTGTTCTGTGCAGTTTGTTCAAGTGCCTTCAATGATATAGGTATGGGTGCTACTTCCATCGGGCTTACTATATAAAAATATATACTATATGAAAAGGAGCTGAAGACACATACAACGTTTTATTACTCACCTAAAACTGACAACAAGTCCCACTTCGGAGAATATGTCTTTTAGCTGCTCCTCCGTAGCTTCATACGGAATATTCCCCACTACAAAAACAAGTAACACAAGCAATATAAACACTGCCTGTTGAGTAACTCCATCACTCTCGTCACCTCGTTACACGGGTCAGCTAGCAGCAACACCGCGTTAGCATGCTCACTTAGCGGCGATACGTGTGTAACTTGGATAAAGAATTGGTTTATTAAAATGACACCGAGCGCAACGTCAGCCGAACAAGCGGCATAAAGAAACTTACCAAAAACCGAACGCAGTGAACGGTCGACCGCCGGGTCTCTGTTCGCCGCCGCGGCAGCGACTGCAGCCGCTAGATTCGCCATTTTGGGGACAAAAACAAGCGCGACACCAGGAAACGAAGCATAAAAAAAAATCGAACTACTTCCGGTTTCACATTTGGTGACCATGGAGAAAACGCTGAGAAAACCCACGTGTTGCAATACACAGCGATAAGCCTATGCTATTAATCCATCAGTTAATGAGCCAACCAATAAAATTAAACCTCACGGTTTTGTTTACATGTAAACAGCGCCTGTGTGGACAAGTCGCCGTGGTCACGAGGTCTAATGTGAACACTAGATGGCGCCGTTTCCCACTGTTGACCTAGAAGTCCTGCAGACTCCTTATCCAGGCACAAACGTTAGGTACGTTGGAAAGTACTTTAAAATACTGAAATACTTGACAAACTGGTCAGTTTTTTTTTGCCTGTACTACTCAAACTACCTCGCACAAGGCTTGTCTACCACGGAAACCTCGGTATGTGAACAACTGAACAGGTAAGTTATTTATGTTTTAATTGGCATTTGTTTTATTTGTTTGTGTGCGGCGGGATCAGCTAATGAGAATATCACAAGGTTGGCTTAAAGTTTGCTACATTGAGTCCATTTTCATCACACACACACACACACACACACACACACACACACACACACACACACACACACACACACACACACACACACACACACACACACACAATATCCTTATCCCATATTTCTTGTAAGAAGTGTTGTGGCTATGGACTAGTATAGATGGGTGTAGTGGTTAAATTACAGTAACTACATGACATGTTGTGTTGTGTCGTTTAAATGTGAAAAATGACGAAAGTAGAAATAAAGGTCAATAACGTCGTGCTCAACATATTATATGACAATATCAGGCTTTGATAAGGTTATAGATAGTTTAGTTATACGGTAATACAAAGACTATCTCTCGAACATTGCAACAGCCGTGTGCCCTTGAGCGTGTTTTGTATGTAGCCTACATGGTTTAATAAACAATCGCATTCTATTCGCAAATGTGTAAAGGCCTATTATAATGTTCACTGCCAGTAAATTAATGAAAACATTTGGTTCCACTGGGGCTCGAACCCAGGACCTTCTGCGTGTAAAGCAGACGTGATAACCACTACACTATGGAACCAGTTGTTCAAACGGCACGTTTTCAGTGTCTATGAAGTCAGCACGAACCATGCTCAGCGAGTTAAGTTGTGTTACGGGGACTCGGACAGTGCCCTGTAAAAATGGCCATTACAGTATATATACAGTATTTTTATATATATATATACTGTCTATTTATATATATATATATATATATCGTCGTTGATTTTTTCTTGCAACCGCGTTACATTGTTGCACGGTTCATGTCCACTCAAACCAACAGGCGTCGGTTTTCCTTGAGGTTATTCCTTCCTCTTCTTGACAGTTTTATAAGTGTGATCTAGTGTGATCTCTGAGGATAGGTCCGAGGCTTGGCCAGACTGGGCAGGGGGGGGGGCTGCGCTAGACTGGGGCCGCCAGAGGAGATGCTGTTTTCGCCTACACATCGCTTGGCAGCCCTTGCCCATGCATTAACAGTAACCGACCCACGACACACGCCAGAACTCAAATGAAGGTCCTGGAATTGTTTGTTTGATCGACATCGCATTATATTTACATTCAACTTGTAATGAACCAAGTAAGCATGTGCAGAAACTGAAGTCAGATCATTTTTTGAATTGCAAAAATATAAACACTTATTAGTACAATAGTAGATACATGGAGGTCAGTGTGAACTTCAATTATTTAGGCACAAATCACAGACAATACTTCTTGATAAGATATACTGTATATGTTTAGTTATGATTTCCTGCAAAGCATTTTTTTTAATAATGTGGTGGGGTTTTTAATAATGTGGTGGGACCACATTATTTGAACCGTCTATTCCTCATAACCCCATGCTGGGGGTGACAGGGGTACCATATACCTGTTAGGGTCAACGCTACTTGTTAGATATTGCGACGTGTCAAGAGTTAATTAAATAGTCCAAAAAGTGCAGTAAAGGTAATAAGACAGTTGACAGACAGCACTGGTGTTTCCATGGCATCACAAAATTAACATTTCATATTGTGATATACCAATATATCCCTCTAATTCCATCACAAATATGAGGGTTGATAAGTGATTATTTTCAATAAAGTTTTGTTTATTGAAAGAGTGTAATGATGCTCCTAATATAATATTGTGATCATTCCTAATATTGTGATAATTCTTATTGTAGTGGCCCAAGAGACCAAATTGAAGGTATATAAGAAAATGTGTATAATTATTACCTACATATTTGAATGATAATCAAGCTCACCTTCAATATGAGAGTTAATAGAGAATTATTAAAGCATCATTAAAGTTTGGTAGAGGTTTGGGTTGTGTAGTTACCCAATTCTGAATCGTGTTTTGTTATTTTATACATTGGCATAATCCGCTTTGTTCGCGTTTGTTTATGTGCTAAAAGTGTGACTTGTGTTTTAGATGATCAAGTTTGAATCTACGGAGCAACTATTATGATATGATATCTCGCCAACAGAGTTACATCATGGCAAGGTAACTACACAACCCAAACCTCTACCAAACTGGATTGATGCTTTAAGTAAATAACAACAGGATTATTTTTTTTAACCAATTAGCTCTATCGTCACAAGCACAATCATTACACACCATTGGTTTGTGTGATATAAAATAGAGTTCACTTTCAGCATCAAAAGGCTACAATAGAAGCAGTTGGTTATTCAGACTGTAATCTGACCTGGTGCTATAATTATCTATGATTAGCTATAATGAGCCTAAACAATCACATAACATTCACCACGGCTGATTGACTCAAAGTGAGTGACTTAAAAGTGACTTAGAATTGGTAAGTCTGGTGATTGATTTATTGATCTTAAGCCCTTAACCATTAGCCTTGTGAGACCATCCAGATATTTACGTACAAAGAATATCAGTCTGGCCTTGGCTGGGCAGCAATTGATTTCCAAATATGGTTGTTCAAGAAACCCCAGCCAATCAGAGTGACGCTCGTGCTCTCTTCGCTCTTGCCGAATCCGGTTGGAAGTAAAGCTAAAATATATTCTAATCTGAGATAAGCCTTCCGTGCAGATTTCTGTTCATCTTTTAACATCGTTATTCAGTCTAGGCTATTTAGGTTTTGATTGCTACTTTCCTCGCCCTGTTTTTTAAAATTCAATGTAATTATTTTCCGTAGTGAAACCATTAAGTGGTTCATGTTAATTATGTTGGGTTGAATCAGTGTTGGTAGTGCATAACACTATGTTTTTATGTTGTATATTTGTG